>JASDQU010960054.1:0-32324 GCA_032191745.1 Picea mariana | reverse complement strand
CACATAAGATATACACAAAGACAGATTTTCACAAGGAAACCATAAAGGGAGAAAACCTCTTCTTCTTCGAAATGATAGGCAGTCTTTTAAGTTCTGTACATCATCTACAATTGAGTACCAACTCAATGTGAGGCTAATACCTCTGTTTTACAAGCTCCAACTTGTTTGAGAGCACCAACTCTCTGGTTTATCTAGCACCTACTAGAAGGAAGCACCAACTCCCTTAATATTCCAGCACCAACTAGATGGAAGCACCAACTTCCAGTCACACATGCTCCAACCTGTATAACAGAGAACACTTGTTCTCCCTTGCACCACCCTGCCACCTTGGTTTCTTTGGCTGCAACCAGAAGGAAGCTGCAACTCCCTGTGTTCAAGCACCCACTTGAACCTCTGAGGACAACAGTCCTCCCTAGCACCTCCCAACCACCCTGGTTTATTAATGAATGAATAAACAACCAACTACACAGATAAATCGATTCTTACCACTTTTTCTCTGTACTGTAAATCTGGTCTTCTTCTAACTGTTTTGCAATTCTTCTCTTCCTTTGTCTGTTCTGCAATTCTTATTCTTCTCTGCTTCAACTTGTTCTGCCATTCTGCTCTGCTTCAAGTCTATTCCTCATCTGTTACTCTTCTATGAGTTTTATCTCATACTACGCATATTTTCAGTCTCACATTGCACATCCTGTGATGTTCCATTTCTTACAGTTTAATTCATTTTACATACAGAACAACCAACCTTGCATAGTCTGTATCTTTATCTTTTATACACCGCTCCCACAGCCGTTACACTTCGCATCTTCTCAGGCAACTGAAATGCCAACCGATCAAGAAGCATGAATTAGTTTTGCTAACTGATTCGTAACTGATGAATTAACTATGAGATGGAACAGTAGCCCTCCGATCATATTTCGAATTCACCTGCACCATTGGATTGAATTCGTTGAGTCTTGCATGTATATTGCCATTTCGTAATTCGACATTTCTGGATCCCTGTGGTGAAGCTTAGCACCTCTAGCTTCTTCCTCCATCTACCATCGATGTGCCCAATGGCTGTGACCACGCGCTTATGCAGAAAGCGCTTTCGCGATTTCGCATTTCGTGAATCTGGAGATGAGGCATCTCGACTCTCCAAGTCACGATCCCCGAAACCCCGAAATGGAGCTTAGCTAGACTGACTCCTTCCCTTCTCGTGACCACAGGTTGTGTTGAAGGGCGCTTCATATTTCGCAAGTTTATAAACTTCATTGAATTTGATCGACGGTTGAAATCTCCATAGATCCGATGGTCCAGATCTTATCGCGATCTCGCATCTCGCGAGTCCTTAGATGGAGGCTCTCGTCGCTCAAAGTCGCGATAGGTGAGACTCCGAAATGGAGCTCAGATCAACAATCCACATCTTTTGGTGTATTTACGGTCAGGATCTTTTCATGATTTCCCAAGTCTTCATTGTGTCTACATCAGAATTTCGAGATTTCGCGAACTCGCTTCACCTTGCACTTTTAAAGATCGTGCAGATTCTCCTGGATCCTACAATGGTCAGTCCTCGCGCTTGGATCTAACGCCCGAGATCTATCCTCCATATCTGTGCGCTCTTCTTCTCTGCATTGAGATCTGACGGTCCTCTTTCTTTCGGGAATTTTGAATGGGATCCAATGATCAGAAATGCTTCTCCTCCCGAGCTTACTTTGTTCCTGTTTTTCCATCGATGCTTACTCTGATCTTGCCATCGATGATCTACCAACAATCCTGCCATCAATGATCTGACGACAATCCTCTGCACTATCTCTTCTGAGCTTATTCGAATTTGCTCTGCAGCGTCTTCCCATCTGTTACATACTTCCTGTACTCATGCCATCTTCGTTGTTGTACTTGCCATCAATGACAAGCATTCGTTGTCTGTTGAATATTTGCCAACAAAACCATCAGCAAAAGAAAATGACGGTGAAATACCGGACTATAGAAATCCTCGCAGATTATATATTGCTTGATGGAAACAAAGAATCTCAACCATTCAACTTCTATGAATTTCAGAATGATGAAATTCATTTTTTGGAAATAAACCCATAAAAATAAAAGTGTTTTTCATCACAGTTCAAATTTTCTGCAAAAAATAAAACCAAACAATGATAGAAAATATCATAAGGTCTCAAAATCAATATTATCTCTTCATTCATGAGCATAAAACAGATGTAGATAGAGCGAAATAAAAACATACTTCTTATTTTTTTTATTTGAAAAGTTGAACTTCAAAATTTCTAAATTATGGAATTCTGGCCATATTTAGGGAAAAGAAAACCCATCTACCTGTAGATTATGGATGCGAGGAATTATTAAGAAAATGGACGATCCATCCTTCAATGATTTCCACAAATTCGTTTCCTAAAGTTTGCATCTGAATATAGAACCTATGACCAAAATCTTTGGTTTGACTCAAGAATAACCATCGAAAATAAACACAACTGCTCTGGCAACCTGTAGGTTATGGCCATAAAACAACATTAAAAACTCAAACCAACTTCATTTGCTTCAACGAATTCTAGGCCTGAGTGTTTGCTCCTGAAGATTTGACTTATTGAAAAACTCACAATAAAACTCAGAGTAGCTTGCAGAGCGAAATTCCAAAGTAAATCTATGAATGCAGAGGTAAAAACAAGAAACCGTAGCTCAGAGTAAATCGATAATGACTTGAAAAATTCCCAAATGGTAAAAATGATGTCAATATCGACCCGGTCTTTGCGTTAATGGGTGCATTAATTCATGGTTTTGGAAAATATGGAAATTTGTCCTTGCCCAGGACATGAAAAAGAGGAGGATGAGGTTTAAAATGCCATTTGGCATTTAAAAATTGAAATGTAATATCATACAAATTGTGCCCCGAGTCAAATACACCAACCATATTAATGATATGATTGTTATGTTTAAACCATATATAAGATATTCATAATTTCTCTTGTAATGAAGAACACATGATATTGCTTTGCTTTGATACCTTGAGCATGTCTTTGACCATAGGATAAGCTACTAACAAAAGTAAATTGAATTTCAATAAGAAAAAAAAAAAAAACTTTCAAATTCCTCATTTATAAGTCATAAAATAACAAAAGCTTTTTGAACAAAAAAAATTAAAATCAATCATCTAATAACCCTCCAAATTCGGTAGCTCAAGCTAAGTTTAACTATGAATATGTCTACAAAAAAAATGATCAAGACCATAAGGAAAATTGTAATATAAACCAATACAATTCACCTTCCAATCAAGATCACGATCATAACAATCATAAGAAAAACAATGAAAATGACTTATAATCAATTTGCCAAATGTTTGATTTCGCAATCGTCTTTTTGAATTTCATGTTAGAATTCATGGAATTCAAAAGAATGATTGATATAACGAGGAACTAAAATATGTGTTTAGGTTCAATCCAAAACATTTCAAACATATTGATGCTCAATCAAACCATAATACACAACATATTTTCAAAGAAAATTGAAGCAGTCTCGGAAAATATTTCGAAATCAAAGGGGGGCCAAATTATATTTATTGACAATAAATATAAATTTGGGAGGGTTGTTATTTGCAACAACAATTGGCGACGCACGAGGGCAAATCAGTTATCTTTGGTTAAGATAATAGAACTAAATTTACCAAAGATCAAAATGAAAGTTTTCGAGAATTTCCCACCCATGACACCATTCCCAAGGGTCCCACATAAGGTAGAATCAAAGAAAAATAAGTTTTTAAAGCTGAAAGTACTTGAATGTGTAGTTCCAATACAGTGAATCCAAATATAAAGAAAATTAATTAACCTTAATTACATCTCTACCATTGGATAGTAAAAATAGCTAGGAGGTTGTTAAGATTAACATGCATTTATTTAAAAATTACCTCTTTACCTGACATTGCCTTGCTGCCAGCAGGCCTATTTAGTACCCTGACGAAGTTGTCTTGGTACCATGTGTGTATTTACCCGCTACGAGTGAGCCTGTTCAGTACCCCGACGGGTTTGCACACATTTCCCACACTAATGTGTTTTCAACTCTCTAATGCCACCCTTTAGATTTATATATTTGGAGAATTGATTTTAGCAATTGGGTGAAGAGAGTGGGGTGGTACAAGAGGATTTAACTTGAAGCACTGGATGCAATACTAGTTGAGTTTGACCTCACTAGTTTCTCTTCAACTACCAAAGTAGAGGCTTTAAAATGTGGAAGGGATGGGAGGGATTCAAAGTAAAGAATGCCAACAATTCTTTCCTTTTTAAAAGTAAGTTTATAATTCTTGAAATGTATCTTAATGTTCCCCATGGATAAGAAAGGTGAAAACTTGATATGGATGACCTTTAGATAAATGAAATCCTATAAAAGGATAGAGAACAATTTTTCTCATGTAGGTCAACCAATGTTGAGTAGGAAAGATTCCCCATATCATAAAATCCAATCAAAACTAAAACAAACCGAAGACATAAAACTTTAAATCCAAACAAAGAATGAAAGTACAAATTTGAAAGAAAAGAAAATTGCAAAGCCAAAAAATTAAAAGAAAACGTCACACCTAAAACTAGGGGGCAATCACGACTAAAAGGTAAAGTTACTTCAAGTGTCTTTTTCTTTACAAATATCTTGTTTTTAAAATTTCAATCTTTCAAATCAAAGAACAAGATAATAAACGAACATAGATACTTCCCCGACGTGACTTATTTGTCATTAATTATCACCACAACTGCTTTGTGAACCATGAGGGCAAGGTGGGTGAATTCCAAATGTAGGCTTGCAACAAATCTCAAGGACCTGTAAAACATAAATTAAATCAACCAATATTAAAACATGATTGAAACTAAAATCACCAAGAAAAATAGTCAAAGATGAAAATAGGCATTTGAGACTTACCATAAAGAAGTAACCCCTTCTTATGATAAAAGTAAAAGTACGAAGAGGTTGTGGATTTAATAAATTTCAAGTACACCTGAGATCATTAATTTATTAAAAAAACAAAACTAAGCTAAACTAGATCTACTCCTACCCTAACTTTATGAGGAAAATATGACTATGTATAGTCAAATTTCCAGTGCATCCATGAAAGCTCTTTGATACATGTACATATATAAATGTCAAAAATTAGTAAAAGAAATAAGAACAAGAATATCACTAATTTAAAAGAAAAGTCAAATGTATTATGTACATTAATTTCTAATAAAACAAAACATAAAAAATTTATTTACAAAAGAACTCTCCTTCAACTTATTCTCCAACCATATATATATTGGATCATAAAAATAATCATGCAGATCTGATATGGTTTGGAGGAGATTCAAAGGAGTGGAAGATAAAGAACCATCTTCAAATAATATAATTTTATTTACATTGAAGTTACAAGACAATTGGGATTCATTTTCATGAATTTCTTTTACACAAGTATCATCCACTATAAGATAATCAATATTAGAACTGGTATCAACTTGTGTTAAAAATTCAAGATTATGAAAAGAAGTAAGAACTTGAGTTATGTCACCATGATCATATATAGGCATGGGATTGAAATCATTATGAGAAAATTTAAGATGAGGTTTATTTATAGCATTATTAGTAAAAGGATACCCTACATCTTGATTATGAGAATCGAAAATACGAGGACCTAACATAACCATCACCCAGGAGTGAAGTGCCTCGATATTTTGGCTCTCAAAATCATTATTATGAATGACTTCATTATTGATCCCTTCCTTGATAGATGATGAATTGGAACTGAAAACATGATCAGAGAAAGGCATGTCATGAGGTTTAGGAAAATGATCATTTGATAATGCATTATCCAGATTGATATTAGTAAAATGTTTGTAACTTATTTGATTGATGTTAGCTCCTCCATTCGGAAATATGCTATCAATATAAGGAGGAGCTTCTAGATGATTTTCAAACAAATTACTACTGATAAATAAATCAGGATATAATGAAAAGTAATTATCCAAACAGATAGATTTGAATGTTTCTCTGCTTGAAAAATGATCATTTAAAAATATGAGTTTCTAATACTATTTTCTCACTGTTTTCTTCAACAATCATATTGGATTTACTAGTATTTGAACTTTTTTTAGGATTGTGAGATTTTTTATTGGTTATGCATGCCTGAGAACTAGAAATAGATAGATTTGAAATGTGAGGTTGAATAATATCAATATCAGAAAACTAATTAGAAACAACTTCATCACGACAACCTTCATTCTCTTTGCTAATACTTTCTTTTTGAGAAACTAATTCATGATTATCCTCTTCATGAAAATTATCTAAAACAGTTTCAAGAGAATCATAAATTTTATTAGATGAATTTATATCTACGTGAAGTTGTTCATTATCTGAATTATCAGATGAAAAAGTTATAATTGTGTCATTAGTTGCTTCAAGAGAACAATCAATGATTTTTTCAGATTTGTTATGATTACTAGAAATACAAGGGAGAGAAGAGACATGTTTAAACCATCCTATTAATTCAATCGGTGAAGGAAAATCATCACATTTAAAACTTAAGCAAATTAATTTGAATCGAAGAAGGAAATCCTCATATGACTCACCTTCAATCCTGCACAAGTTCTCAAGTTCAAGGCAAACCTGATCACAACCATATTCTTGAAATATATGCAGGAACATTTAAGCGAACTCCTCCTAGCTATCTACGGAAGCAACTGGTAATGATCTACACCAGTATTTGGCTTGGCTTGTTAAGGTTAGAGTGAAAATCCTGCACATAACATTTTCATTAATGTAAAAAATTTTACAATTTAAAATAAATTGATGAACGTGATCAAAAGTAGAAAAAATAAAACTCACCATTGAACTTTACCTTCAACAAGTTCTTAATTACCTTTGTTGGAGTGATGCAAGATGCTTGTCTAGATACACAACTCCATATGGGAAGTTTATGAGGAGCTATTAAAAAGAGTAATAATATTAAAACAAATAGCTCAAAAAAGAATCAAATTATTATGAACACTCATCTATGGCCCTCCTTCTAGCACCCAAAATGACCGTGTTCAACATCATAGGGAGATCACCCAGTCAGGGCCCCAATTAAGCCCTTATCCGATTGGGATGGTGATTATGACTGATTAGAGGTCCAATTACCTTTTGTCTAAAACTAACTTAAGCTAATAACTAATCTAATCTATATTAAATCTTATATGTACAAAATATATACAATGTTCTCTATCTTTTAATGTAAGATGTGGTTTGTTGTTATCAAGAGATAGAAGAAGTTGAGTTTCCTCCCTCACTCTCTTTTCTAACTTATGATATATTTTGTTATTAATCAACAAGAGAAGATAGAGCATATTTTCCCTCCTGCTACCGGTTTACAAGAAAGCAATCCTTCACCAAAACTAGGGCTCAACCAGGCCACATTATGATTTTCTCCTGCAAAAGGAGACTTCAACAAATGCAAATAAATTATCTATATGCATATCTACTCTAAGATGCAACCAACAAATAAGAAAAACCTATCTTAACTAGGAGAAGGATAACCTTAATCCTAATCAAGAGCAAGATGATAAAAGGGGAGAGAATTGATATTGAATTCAAGATTAAGATTTACTTGCAAATCATAGAAACAATTCATATGATTTGCAAGTTATTAACGCAAATATGCAATGTAATGACTTAAATAAACAATTATTTAAACCATCAAAAACACATACTTAAACTCAAATATAAATAGAATGGATTCAATATAAGATTTAACTCAACTTAAGGAAATAGTTCATTTAGCTCAAGATAAAAGAATGCAAAACCATATTATGCTAAACCCATAAATAGTTATCAGTTAACATAAACAAGTTTCCATGAATTCACAATCAATTCTAATTTAAATCTATTATTTCTACAAAGATAGCTTTATAAAATTAAAGATCTAAATCACAATTGAATTATTCATAAGAAACAATAACAAGCTTACATGGCATGCAACAATAAGCAGAGATTTAGTACAACAGTGTCATTCAAAGAGATGAGATTTAGTACAACAGTGTCATTCAACTCTTCTCTTACTGCAAAACTATTTCCCAAAAAATACTAGATCTATAACCCCCTTCAAATGGTGTTCTTTCTCTCTTTTATAGCCAAAAGACCCCCAACAATTTCTAACAACGATCCTTAATTGAGGAGAAAATATCTCCTCTAAATCTAGAATGAGATATATCAAAACTATTTTAGATTCTCCCAAAATTCGAATACAAACTCAACAAACTTTACAAAAGATAGGAATTCATTTTTTATAAAAAATAATCTCGAATTTTAATGGGACTAATTGATATCCTCTAAGATCTTGAATTCGAGATTTGTGGAGAGTCTTCATGCAAAAATCTCGGTCCACATCACCTCATTCTACACCTGTCAAAATAAATCAAAAAAATTAAATTAAAACTTAAACAAAAATAGAGACAACTACAAAATTGCAAATTATGTAGCTATTTTTTCCTAAAAATCAGGGCAGCTACATAATTTAATTGTTCTTGTAAATGAAATAAATTATCAGTAACGAATAAAAATCTATTCAAACCAATATCCACAATATATATTTGAGCATCAACGTGAATGATTTTGCAAATCAGAGATAAAAATATTAACCCCAGAGGAATTAATTTCCGACAAGTCCTTTTTAAACCAATTCATGTTTGAGCTGAGAAATATTTTCTTCATATTCTACAATTAAGATTATCTTCCTTGATTTGAGTTCTTGTTTTTATTTTTATTTTTTATTTTTTAACTCCAAATTGATTATACTTACCTGTAGAATAAGCATCAGGTCGTGACATATCTTTTCATAATAGAGCCTCAAATTCAGATTTTCTATGTGTTTTTCTTTTTTGGGTTTTTCCCGAGTATATACAATCTCGTACTCTAAATCTGGGACTAATTTGATGCACATATTCATATTAGTATTTTCAGGTTTGTCATCCATGATTGAAATACGATATTTAGCAATTGAACATCTGCTATATTATTTCCGACTATCCTCAACCATTTTTTTCTCATCATTTATTCTTGAAGTTGATTGACTTCTTCAGATTTTTTAGATAAAGTGTGGACATCAGATTTAACATTTTCAACACAATAAAAAAAACACAGGGAATGAGAACAATATGTTCAAAGAACTTGAAAGAAACCTTTCGATTTTAAATTGAATTCATGGGTTTTAGATTTGAGTTTAATTTTTTACCCTGACTTGTTGTAATTCTCATGAGGGTTTGCTCTGTGGTCAAAATGGGAGGAAAATGAATATTTTCAACACCAATCGAGCTAGTCGATTCGAAACCCAAGTCAAAATCCCGAGGTTCCTCTCAGAGCTGAGACGATTTCCTTTCCATTTTCATGAGGGATTTCAACAAATAAAAGTACATATTTAATTTCGAAATCCACAAAAACCATCAACAAACAAAAATGTTAATGAAATACCAGACTACAACCATCCTCACAAATTATATATTGCTTGATGGAAATAAATAATCTCAACCATTCAACTTCTATGAATTTCAGAATGATGAAATTCCTTTTTTGGAAATAAACCCATAAAAATAAAAGCGTTTTTCATCACAGGTCAAATTTTCTGCAAAAAAAAAACCAAACAATGATAGAAAAGATCATAAGGTCTCGAAATCAAGATTAGCTCTTCATTCATGAGTAGAAAACCAATGTAGACAGAGTAAAATAAAAACATACCTCTTATTTTTTTTATTTGAAAAACTAAACTTCAAAATTTCTAAATTATGGAATTATGGCCATTAATATTTAGGGAAAAGAAACCCCATATGTCTGTAGATTATCGCTGCGAGGAATTATTAAGAAAATCCACCAACCACCCTTCAACGATTTCCACAAATTCGTTTCCTGAAGTTTGCATCTAAATATAGAATCCATGACCAAAATATTTGGTTCGAGTCAAGAACACCCATCGAAAATAAACACAACTGCTCTGACAACCTGTAGGTTATGACCATAGAACGTCATTAAAAACTCAAACCAGTTTCATTTGCTTCAATGAATTCTGGGCCCGAGGGTTTTCTTTTGGAGATTGGACTTATTGCAGAACTCACAATAAAAATCAGAGTAGCTTGCAGAGCAAAATTCCAAAGTAAATATATGAATGCAGAGGTGAAAACAAGAAACCCTAGCTCAGAGTAAATCGAGAATGACTTGAAAAATTCCCAAATTGTAAAAATGATGTCAATATTGGCCCAGTCTTTGTGTTAATGGGTGCATTAATTCATGGTTTTGGAAAATATGGAAATTTGTCCTTGCCCGGGACATGGAAAAAAGGAGGATGAGGTTTAAAATGCCATTTGGAAATTAAAAAATTGAAATGTAATATCATGCAAATCGTGCCCTAAGTCGAATACACCAACCATATTAATGATATGATTGTTATGTTTAAACCATATATAAGATATTCATAAGTTCTCTTGTAATGAACAACACATGATATAGCTTTGCTTTGATACCTTGACCATGTCTTTGACCATAGGATAAGCTACTAACAAAAATAAATTGAATTTCAATAAGAAATAAAAAAAAAAAAACTTTCAAATTCCTTATTTATAAGTCATAAAATAACAAAAGCTTTTTGAATAAAAAAATAAAAATCAATCATTTAATAACCCTCCAAATTCTGTAGCTCAAGCCAAGTTTAACTATGAATATGTCTACAAACAAAATGACCAAGACCATAAGGAAAATTTTAATATAAACCAATAAAATTCACCTTACAAGCAAGATCATAATCATAACAATCATAAGAAAAACAATGAAAACGACTTATAATCAATTTGCCAAATGTTTGATTTCACAATCATCTTTTTGAATTTCATGTTAGAATTCATGGAATTCAAAAGAATGATCGGTATAACGAGTAACTAAAATATGTGTTTAGGTTCAATCCAAAACATTTCAAACATATTGATGCTCAATCAAACCATAATACACAACATATTTACAAAGAAAATTGAAGCAAACTGGGAAAATATTTCGAAATCAAAGGGGGCCCAAATTATATTTATCGACAATAAATGTAAATTTGGGAGGGTTGATATTTGCAACAACACAGTTGTATAGGGAAAAACCATTATGCACTTGGATGGCACTATAGCCTTTCCATATCCAATCTCATCATGGCCTCACACATGACCATATCTAATGGAATTCATTGCTATAATAGGAGTAATGTCTCCTGACTTAACTTGGTTATGATTTCATAACCAACCTAACACAATATGCTATTAAATTTCCCATAAATGCAATCAAGCAACAAATAATCTTTGCATACTCAAGGCATCCTACCTTTATATCAATTCAAATATTGATATTCGACTGAGGGAGTTCTTACCTCAATTCTATTCAACATTTATACATCATAAAAACCCCAAATGCATATCTGTATGGCTGTCACCAGTTTACTTGATGCTACTTGATCAACTAGTACTTTGTAGAAGCTCACAGGCTCCCTTAACCAACTTCTTAGCCAACATCGCCACCATCATCGTTTGTCTTCATATGGATGGATACCATAAGCAATAGTACCATCATGCTATAATCATTTTTCCATGCCTATTTCATGTACATGCATTCTATCTTTATTATATGCATCATGCACAAATTCTCTCATGCACTCCAATGCACATCTATTTCAGATTTAAGTAATTATTCATTTTTGTTGTTGTAGAGGTTTGCCCTTGAATTTTTGTAGAACCTTGTTGCCCTGTGTACTTCCATTCTTCTCAATTGTGCACCACTAGCCCCTATTATGTACCTTATAGCTAAGCCCCACTTGGCCATTCTACATTTCCAACCACTAATTCCACTAGTGTTGTCATTTTACAACTTCTTCCTTGATGCAGAGAAACCCTGTCCCAACATTTTTCTTTTTCTTTTAGGTTATAATTATCAATATTCATAGTGTTGTAGCATGCACTACTCCAGTTGAATATTACCATTGCAATCTAATTATCCACTCCCCATTTCCTTGACCAAACCGGTCTTGAAATATCACTATCATTTATCAACATTTCCATAATTTGAAATGTTTATTTTATGTCATCTTTCTAATACTCTTTACCATCCATGGATTTGCTCAATTTTCAATATATCTCTCCACTTCATTGAGTGACTCACTTTGAACCACTACTTAGCCACTCAATACCACTCTACTCCAATTAGAATGCTACACTCCTCAATTGGCACCTGTACCCTACTTTTGTTGCGCACTCTGATAATAGAGACAACTTTCTTACTTTGGATACTTTTAGAGAAGAGTTGCTAAATCCTATCTAAAAATGTCTTTTTCCTACATTCCCATGCTTGCAAATAGAGAAGATTCATTCGTCCATGAGTCACACCTCGTCTCATGATATCATTTTTTTCTTCTCTTGCAACAAGCTTTGTAACCCTCACTATATTTCTACCTTCAAATCTATGGAGTCCTCCTTAACTCCTTCTGTATGCAATAACACTCTTCACCCATTGGCTTCATGCTTTATGTGATAATCTCTATTCCTTTGCAAACCATTTATACTCTAAAGAAATTGAATATTAATATTCCTCTACTCTTCTTTAGACCTTGTTCAACCTTACATCACCTACTCCGCAACCCTACACTTCCCTAGGCAACTCTTTGATGCTTCAGTCAACTATACAAGACTGACCTGCTTCCCTAACCAATGGACCTTGGAATTAATATAGAACAGACCCACACAATGATCAATTGTGGAATCATATCCCCTTCGTATAAATTCCTTCACACAACACTCTCTGCTAGAGTGTTCCTCTATTAATTAACAATGCCCTATTAACAAGCTTAGCTACCTTCTTCCCATTATACGTTGTTTCACTTCAAATGTGCCTCTATACTTATGAATAGGCACTATCCTAAGCATATAGACTCTTCCTTACACAACAATCACCTTTGGAATTCATGTATATCATTTGGGAGAGTTTCTCCAAACTTTGACACTATTTGGAAACATCTTTACATCGAGTAATTACATGGTTCATGGAATTCCAATTCCACTTTTCTTCAAAATTTATGTAGCAACTTGATGGTCCTCTGGATAAATTACACCTTTTGTCATATTTTTCTCTTGATTACCTTTCCAATAACCATAATCATGCTTCAGTATGCTTCATGAGTCAAAAGTTACAGCTTCCTGAAAAAACCATTTTCACCTCATTTATGGATTTTCTCTACTGGTGTAATTTTTTTTGAAAAGCCAACTTTTGATGAGTGAGATTTCCGTGGTTGGGGTTTTTGGTTTTGATTGGAATAGCCACTTCCAGTATTTATACCAAATCTTCCCATGTTCTTAACCTAGGCTCATTGTCCTGAAGATGGATCCTGATTTGGATCTGAAACGTCGACAATCTATTGACAAAAATGTGGCTATTCTGATCAAAACTGAAAGCCAAATTTTGTCAACCGCAGAAGAAAACACGTCAAGAACTAGAGAAAAAATTGTATGATACATAGATAACAATAATGACAGGGACTTCATAACAACTCTCATATTTTCAATATGATGCTCTAGTAAAAAACTGCAACAATCTAGAAATGACAACTTTGTCCTTTTTTCACCCCTTTTTCTAGACTTGGAATTTTTAACAAAACTGACTATCTCACAATCTATGCACTTCTGGAAAAAAATTCACTAGACCAAAGTTGTTTATCTTGATGAGTATACAAAATGTTGAGTAAATAAAATTTTCCAGTTTTGTGATCTAGGGTTACTTTTCCTACTATGAAAATCTCAAAATCCCCCAAAAATGGCCCAAAATAGTGGATTTTGGTCTATTTCAGCATCCTCATTCCAACCCCCATAGATTTTATTCAGTTCCTTCATGGGTTATTTCCATTTCTTCTTTCTAGACTCTCTCAAAAATTTTGAGCTTAATTTGGATCTCTGACAAAGATTTGTACCTAGATCTTTAAAAATCACTATTTTGCAATTTTTTACAAATCCAAGAAGAATTTGACAATGGCCCTCTCTGGTACTTTTGTAGATCTCTTTAAGAAAAAACCCATAAGTTTCATATCAATATGACTTAATCTTCTCTCTTTATGGCCAAAATAAGAAAATGGCTCCAAACTTGGTTTTTTTTGTTTTTTGAAACTGATGGACAATCTTGCCTACGAGGAAATATGCACAGTCGATCTCAAAATCATGTGAGATATAAGTTGTTGATCTCAAATTAAGAATAAATCGTGATGGTTAATCTTCTTGTCCTTTCATAAACTCCTTCTCAGACTCTTCCCATCAGAATTTCCAAGTTGATGGGTATGCAAAATCCTTGAAATCCACGGTTCGAAACATTATCGGACTTCTCTCGCCAGAAACCCTCCATCGAAAACACAAATTGCCATGTTCCTCAAACCTTCAGAACTTTGAGCTCTGATAGCCTATTAGGATTTCTCTGTCTAACTTTCCCATCATAAAATCCTTTCTGAATGAACCTTCTGAAATAATTGCACTCGACCGCTACGTGGCACTAGCGGATTTGTCCGCCCTTACTGACATGTCCTCCGACATAGCGGATTGACATGGAAACTTACGTGGCACCCATTTCACCCTCGCCCCTTCGAAGGCAACATGCTCATATGATATATCATATGGTTAATAATAGTGTCGATCAACGACCACGATCATCTCAACCTCCACAATTGTGCATTGTTTACCTTACTTGAACTTACTCCATTGAAACTCTTTCAAGCGAGCTCTTTCAAAAACACCTTTCCAAAAAGCACATCTCTTCGAGATCCGACGAATAAGAATGACCCCATTTGATCTGACAACTCTCGTTCTTTCGAGATTCTTCCCTTGAGCTTCTCTTCTTCAAACTTCAAACTCATGCCATGCTTCAAGACATATCTAAAACCTGACTTTCGTTGAATGGATAGGATTGACCCTCGATATGATGAACGATTACATTTCATTCAACTCATACCATCAGACACCTCCTTTCGGATAGAACCTCATGCCTGATTCCAAGTCTTTCTGAAACCTTCTTCCTAATGGCCTTTCGAGAATTCCTTACTCCGAACTTCTGCGATTGAATCTCGACTGCTAATTTTCCAGGTCGAAATAATCTGGGCCATCGATTACTAAACTTGACGACTGTCATGAAACTCACAGGAATTTGACTTCCACGACCAAATTCAACTCTACAACATGTAGATCGACGCCATGAATTACCTTCTTCGACTGCTCTAAAGCACTTCAACTCAAAAATCTGCTCTTAATTTGGGGATTTCACCTGTGTTCACCATTTTCCCCCCAAATTCGCCATAGGGAAAAATATGCAACCATGAATTTCCTCAATTCGTGTTGGCTCCTGGCCCATACAAGCTCAATGTTGAACCTTGAGCTCTGATACCAGTATGTAACGTACCCATCACCCATGTTGAGTCCTAATACTGTGGAAAATGACTTAGCCTGCTAAAACAAATTAAAAACGCCCCAAACATATAACAAAAAAAACAAGGGAAGCAGACCCATAAATTTTTTATCAAACAACATGTCAATTTATCCATGCATCTACAACATTTATAAATTCATGAATACATGCAAACCCAACAAAACATAACACATAATTCAAATAAACATTTACACAGTGGAATAACATAAGAATGGAATAGAAACACTCTGTTAATAATTAACCAACTAGTTGCTCATGAAGGATGAACTCCCATCAATAGGCTCTATTTCTCCAACTCTCAGCAACATGCCACCCCCGAGATGAGGCCGTTATTCCACAAGGAGATATGGTCCTCTGGTTATCCACTCTCCACACACAATAACCCCAAAACCCAGGTTCTACTCCCACAATAGTTCCAATCCTCCAACTCTCTCTTTTCCCCACAACTTGCACTACCCAAGGAATGTACCCCTTCACTACTCACAGTCCCTCAGGCTGTACCATTTGTTTATTAGGGCCCCTCCTGCACTTGGTTCGCCAGGAATATCTCGATTGGGGACTCTATGGAATCTCAGTTGCTTTAGGATTTCTCACAGGATCCTTCACAAGTCTCTTGAGTCATTTCCTCAACAGGAAAAACACACCATTGGCTTACAACTTGTTTTACAAGCACACATAATTTTTTTCCAGCCTAACCACAGTCCAATTATTTCTCTTTACTGCCCAAAATATCCTCTAGAAAAAAATTGTCCCCCTTCTCCATACGAATTGACCTTCTTCTCCCTTGTTTGCTTGACTCTCACTCTTCCCAAAGATGATTGTACTACAACCCATGCTCTCCAATAACTATGGGATGTGATCACTCACACCCACCCTCTTACATGCGTTAAATGATTAGCTTTGGTAACACTCAACAACAATTAGGAGGTTATACACAATGATAATATAATTTTATGAATGTGGGTTGGATTAATACCCATGAATAAATGCCCCTTGGACCCCTCTCTCTTGGGGAATCATAACCCCCCATCATTCTTCATTCTGTTTGTATCGCAGCCGACGATTATTACTTTTATTAATTCTTTCAATGTTCATGATATGCAATTCGGTCCTCAGCCAGATTAAATCAATACAGGCTCTTCGCCCTAACACATCGACTCACTAACCTAATTCATATTTATACAATTACATTATAATTTGTCGAGATTAAAACTGGGGATGTTACATCATTCGTGACTCTCTTCATGGACTATATAGATTCACAAATGAACCAATGTTGTTCTACATCATCTCTTCTCATCCCATGAAATGCGGGAAGCCTCAAAGTTGAATCCTGGTTCGCCATACTCATTGTACAATTGTGTCTTCTTGACTGACTACTACTTGCTATTGTTGATGCTAACACTCTTTCTTGCAAAGTATTGTTGACTTTAGTTTATCCACTCATATATGCTCCTTGCATTTCTTCTAATCTCTCTTCTTCTACTTCTCTCACCTCTACATTTTCTTCAATTCTTTCTTCTTGATGAAAAATGTGCAAGGGTGGTGGTTCAAAGAGGGGGTTCCTCCATAGTCTTCATCTTCTTCAGTGAGGGATCTAAAAGAGATCCCTATCTCTAATTGTGTAAGCATTCACATAATCGCTAAGGTCTCTGCTCCTTGGAGGTCTCTATTTCTATCTTTTGTTGTGTCGACACTAATTCTCTACACCCCATCTTCCTCTCATGTGACTACATCTCTTACTAGCCAAGGGGATCTGACTTTTTATTCTTTGATCCTACTCCCACTGTTTTTGGTATCCTCTCTTGATACCTCATTCATAGGTCCATGTCTCTTCAATGACCTCTCTTCTTCTACGCTTCTCTCTTTCATAGATCCTTCTTCCACACACCCTTTTGGCGTGGTTTCTTTTCTCTTCGTCTTGGATCCTACCACTCGTTCATCACCCCTTGCGTTATTTTTTTTGCTTCTTTGATCGAATCACCTCCTTATCTTGGCTATTATTGTGTATCTATCGACTCTTTTTCTTTTCTGCTATTCAAGATCCATTCTCTTTTGACCTTGTCTCAGCTTTTGTTGGATCCCTTAGGTTGGATCCACTCTTTTGCTCATCTTTTCTTCTTCCCCCTTCTTTCCATCCCCCTCTCCATGTGGGGGGGTTTACCTGGACATCCTACTGAGATCCATGCGCATTGGCCCCTTATCTACGAACAACATCTTTATCCATAGAGGAATTTTTTTCCAATAATCTCTTTCTAGAGCCAGCTACAAATTTTCTTTCATCACTGCTAAAGGATTCATTGCACTCAATAACAAACTCAACCATATAACCTTCTTTCACATGCTAAAACTAGAATTTGATAGTTTTGGTCTACTTAGTATCTATATATCTCAACCTATTGACCGCATCTTGGTCCCAAACCAATGATTCTTGGGCTCTGCATATATAGTTAATCTCCATCTGTCTCTTTATCCACTCATGCAATAAACAAGGAAACTCATCAAAAAAAATTTCATGTAAATCTGTATAGATGTACCTTTGTTTCTAGTGTTTGAGGTTGATCTGCGGGTTCTTGGTCTCTCATCATGCGAAATTGTCCTCCTTCTTAGAGAGCTAGTCTTGTATCTCCTTCTTCGAAGGTTTCCACCTTATTTCCTTCCTTCAACATGTAGTACAAAACTTTTAGGTCACAGCAACAAAACCAATTGTTGGCTTGATGTGGGGTTCAAACCCAGGTTTCGATAAGCTTGACCATCAAGAACCCCATAGATGCCAACATATTCAATATTAAAGGACTAAAGAAGATCTCACCTGAGATGTCATTAGAATCATAGATACCATAGGTTTTTTGCAAGGTGTGAAGGAATAAAACATATAGGAAATATTTTTCATATATGTTGGATTACTGAGAGTGGGGGTGAATAAGTAATAGAGCAATTTAATCCTTTGTAACCATATAATCCAAGTGTTATATCAATGTAGCATTATCATCCAATAACTGCAGAGTAAATAAGCAATGAACAAATGAACAATCATACACATACACAGTACACCATTGTTTTACATGGAAACCCAAAGCGAGAAAAAACCACAGAATGATTTTTTTTATATGTCTCGAAGAATTACATTCATTGGAAGCACCAACTTCCTTTGTTTTCCAGCTACAACTAGAAGGAGGCTCCAACCCCCTTGTTTCTCAGGCTACAACCTGAGGGAAGCTCCAACTCCCCTATTCTTTGGCTACAACCAGAAGGAGGCTACAACCCCCTACGTTCTCCGGCTACAACCGAAAGGTGGCTACAACCACCTGTCCTTGCTTCTTCCAACTGCCCTGAAGTAGAAATAGAATGATAGAACCACTATCACACTATCACTGTGAGATATACCATTGTAAACCTGTACCAATAAGCCTGAACCATGCATCAATGATGCATCAACCTGTACCTCAACTTGTACCATAAACAAGTGCATCAACCATGCACCAACCTATACCAAACAACCTATAATCAACTTGTACCATAAAAAAGTGCATCCAACCATGTACCAAGTATGTACCAATCATGTTTCAACTACTCATCAACTATGACTCATCAATATTTACTAACATAATCAACTATACACCACATGTATGTGCCAACTCATCAACTACTTGTCTCAACCATGTACCCAACATGTACCTTAACCAAAAGCCCTCATCAATTTCATCATCCAAATATGATTTGTAACTCTATAATAGACCTAGTGTATATGATCACATACATGCAAACCTTCCTTAACTTTCACAACAAGAGACTAGCATTTTCATCAAACTTTTCTTTAGTCTCACATGACTAGTTTGGGATTAGTCGTCAACCCTAACTTGAAATAATCATAACTATGTACCTGTAATGAATAAATATCTAAAAATAATACACAATGTTCTTCAGTTTGTTTTATGCAATTTCTCTAGGTGTCACTACTTGGAACCTCTCAGAAAATGAGTTATAGTAAAAATGGCATACCTTGTTGAATTCTGGCTTATTCTAGAGAGCGAGCTTGTAGAGCGTTCCCCACATAGAATATTTTTTGAATGGATCTTAAACTGTTACAAAGAATTCTACAGACTGTACTCTAACCAACACATATGGTCTTACTGAATTTGGATATGTTATGATTAAGCTATGACGTTTTTACCCGAAACACCTGTTTTAGACTAGCTTCAAGACTAGCCAAAACCCCTATTTTCCACGAAGTGTAACTCCGAAAATAAAACGACCCACAAGATGAAATTTTTACCATAGATACTTGGATATGTTTCCTAAATGGCCTATCAATTTCACAGTCTGAATCATTCTAGAAAAAAAATTATTGTGAAAATGGTGAGATGACCTGTAAATAACATACCTTAGAAAGCATCATCAAAAGAATTTATCCTTCCTTGAATTTCGGCCTTCTTTTCTTCACATTCCCTCTAAAATTCGGCTTAGATATCCTTTGGTTACCTCATTCACCTATAGATATTCAATATGCTCAAGTGTGATGTAAAATGAGAGAGTCTTGCCTCTTATTTATACTCTCCAATCTACTTCCTTAGAAGCATCTTCTATGTCACTTTGCCCACTTTCCTTATTTTAGGGTTAACCCACTTCTAATTTCTCCATTAAATTTATTTTTTAAATAATTTATTTTGCATTCACTTTGAATTATAGTACACTCATCACTTCACTTTATTATTTACCTTCTAAAATCTCTTAAACCACTTTGACTACTTTGACCTTTTGGGGCTTCTAAATGACATTGAGGGTCCTCCAACTTCGTAAGGCCATAACTCTCAAACTGTGAGGAGTTATGTGACGTTCCACATACCACCAAAAATGGAATGACATGTACTATACATATAAAATAGTTTTACCTGCAAATATATCAAAACTTATATCATTATCCATCAAACAAACTTGGGTCCATTACCCAAACCTAGGTTCTCCAACTTCTCATGGCCATAACTCTCTAATCATGAGGAGTTATGTAATGTTCCATATACCACCGGAAATGGAATGACATGTACTATCCATATAGAATAGTATTACCTTCAAATATACTAAAACTCATACCATTACACATGAAACAATCTTGGGTCCATTACCCAAACCTTTGTGTTACTGAAATTCGCTACCAGACTTTTTTCAAGGGTTGACATCAATGACAACCAACCTTAATAAAAAATATCCCCCTTTGACATTGATGGCAACATTCTGGTGCAATACTAAAATCATTTCATGCAATTCTGAAGTCATATCACTCATGCTCCCCTTGGAACCATGCCTCTGTCCTCTACATCTCTGTGACCATTGCTCCCCCTGGAATCATGCCTCTGCCCTCTGCATATGATAAATCTCTCCCCCTTTGTCATCAATGGAAAATGTATCTTTCCATACAGGGTTTCTCCCCCTAACTGAACTGTCCTCATTATGGTGCTTCCTCGTGTACATCTAAGACATATAAGATAAGCATTCAAAAGCATTCATTTTGGAGTAGAAATAACTCCAAGTCTCTAGCGAAGATACTCAAAGGCTTCCCGTGGAAGTGGTTTTGTAAATATGTCTGCCACTTGTTCTTTTGTGCCCACATACTCAACTCTGATGTTCTTTTCTACAACCTATTCCCATAGAAAGTGATACTTGATTGGAATGTGCTTCGTCTTGAAGTGCATGACCGGGTTCTTTGAGATACTGATGGCGCTTGTATTATCACAATAGATTGGAATGGGTTCATCATACTCAACCTGTATATATGTCAGAGTTTGTTTCATCCAAAGAACCTGTGTACAACATGTTGCTGCTGCAATATACTCAGCCTCGGCTGTAGATAGAGATATTGATGATTTTTTCTTACTTAGCCATGATACTAAACACTCACCCAATTAGAACGCTGCTCCACTGGTGCTTCTTCAGTCATCAATACAACTTGCCCTCTGCATCTGTGTAGGCAATAAGAGATAGATACTTTCCTTTTGGATACCATAATCCAAACTCTTATGTTCCTTTGAGATATCTGAAAATCCTCTTCACTGCTAACACATGTGATTCCTTTGGAGCTGCTTGAAATCGTGCCACATGTCCAACTGCCTGCATTACATCTGGTCTGGATGCTGTCACATATAGTAGGCTACCAATCATTGACCTGTATTGCCTCTGATCTGTAGACTTTGAATCATCATCTTTGCTTAACTTGCAACTGGTTTGCATGGGAGTGATAACTGGTTTGCAATCTTCCATTTCGAACCTCTTTAGCATTTCTGTGATATACTTGGTTTGAGAAATGAAAATTCCTTGGTTGCTTTGACGTATCTAAAGTCCCAGAAATAAGGATAGTTCTCCAAGTAATGACATTTCAAATTCATTATGCATATCCTTTGAAAATTTCTGTCTTAACCTGTCATCATCACTACCAAAAATAATATCATCAACATAAACTTCAATTAATAAAATACTGTCTCGACTTACCTTGATGTAGAGGTTGTTGTCTACACTTCATATTCTGAACCTTGCCTGTTGTAGATATTTATCCAGTCTAGAGTACCATGCTCTGTGAGCCTGTTTTAGACCATACAAGGCCTTCTTTAATTTACACACATAATTTGCGTTCTCTGACAACTGGAATCCTTCTGGTTGTTCAATGTAGACTTCTTCTTCAAGTTCTCCATTCAGGAAAAATGATTTTACGTCCATCTGATACACTTTAATATTTTTGGAGCATGCATAAGCTAAAAGCAATCGGATTGATTTCATTCTGGCAACTGGGGAAAATGTCTCTTCAAAGTCGATTTCTTCAACGTGTGCATATCCTTTACATACCAATCTAGCTTTGTTCCTTGTAACTTGTCCATCTTCATTCAATTTATTCTTGTATACCCACTTTGTGCCGATCACATTCTTATCCTTTGGTCTTGGAACCAATTCCAAAGTGTCATTTTTCTCTATTTGATCCAATTCTTCATCCATGGCCTTGTTCCAAAATTCATCCTTGCTGGCCTCTTCAAAATAGGTTGGTTCGATCGTAGATGTGAGTGCTAGGTGTGTTTGTTCTAGTGAACATATTCTTCTTCTAGTCTCAACTCTCGCGTCTTTGTTTCTGATAATCTGATCTGAATGATGATTTTTTTGTACTCACCTGCTAGGTGTTTTTGGAGTTACTTGTTGAAATTGCTCTTCTGTTTATGTCAGATCCTCTTCGTCTTCCCCTTCTTTTTCATCTTTTGTTTCTTCTTCGTAAATTTTTTCCTGTTATCTCTCCAGGAGTCCTTCTCAGGTTGTATCTTGAAGAAGCCTGGTAACTTAAAGTTTAATTATTTTTGTGTTTATGTGTGGATCAAATGGGATAACTGACCTACTGGATTGGTATTAAGACAGTCGAATGTATATAACCAAATGAGACAATGCTTTCAATAATTAATGATCAGATAGATAGCTTAACTGGTGGATGAAGAAAGCTATGCTTATTAACCAGAACACACATGTGATGGGTCAAATAAGATAGTGTAGATTACTATTAAATCAAGCTTATGAACTGAAAAAATGAGATAACAGTCATTAGCAGTTAAGACAAATTTGAATCAAAGTACAGAAAGAGAAAGGTAATGACAATCTGGCATCAATAATCAAAGGAAACTGTGATTTGTATTATATATCTGAAAGTCTATTACAATAGCATCAAGGTCTCTGTATCTAGACTCGAACCTCCTCACATCTTCAGAAGTTCTTGGCTTTATAGCCTTTACAAAAGATATCTAAATCCTGGAAAACTGGATCAAATTTACTTAAAATATAAAGTCAAAACAAAATCATGAAAATAGGAAAAGATCCTATTTCATAGGTCAACATATTATCTCAAATGATCTTCAAAGTCTTCAAAGTATTTGACAACTGCAGTAGATCTTCATAAGTTGATAGATAATTCGAATTTGCCACCTTTGTCAAAAAGACAATTTTTTGCCAAAATTAGGTAGCAAACTCAATCTTCTCCTCTTGCTGGCACCCTTTAACACTAGAACAGAAACCCAATAATGATGCCATTAATTATTATCTATCATTAGAAACCGTCCTCATGGCATTCGAATCAAGGAAACTCAGATTTGTGCAAAAATAATAGCTTTCTGTGCTTTTGGCAGTTTACAAGCATAAAACAGAGTAATATTAGCTGCCGAAAGTAGAGCTTTCGACAACTAACAGTGCCTTTAGGGACCCGGATAAGATGTCGAAAGTGTAGGTCTAGTAATTCATTTCAAAATTGCAAAAGACTTGGTTTCTTCTACAGCTGCTCGAATGGTTTGATGTGTCATGAGATATCCCGTATCTGCCTTCAACAGTTGGAGGTTACTTTCAACACTTGTAGACAATATTTAGCTACAATAGGGTAACCATTAACCTATTCACCTTGCTTGATGCCTCAAAACTCTAAGATAAGTTTCCCAACTGTCAAAGACTCTAGAAACGCAACTATACTCAACAAATGACAACTACACATGCCTTCTCTGATGTTACAATTTGCCTGGTTCTCCAAATCAACTATTACATCCAAAGCACCTACTTCCAAAAGTAAATGGTTAATTCGGCCATTATTTTTTTGGAATACAACATAAGATACCCACATAAAGAGTCGTGTCTTCTTCTTGATCAGATCGAACGCTTAGAACACCTGCAAATCTAAAAACTTGACACTCTTCATCTACAGAAACAACCATCTGGTATGGACACCTCATCACTTGTAGGTTGAAAACCTGAGCTAACTTCATTCTTGATTCACCTGTGCAATACATCTTTACTTCGACACATGGCACTTGAAACGTTGATAGGTACCTGGCAGAAAAGTTTTAGTCGGTGTATCTATACAGAACCAAGAAGAAGCTCATCGCTTAAACTTGATGTGCCAACTTGTTGCTGCCTTGTGGCTTGAAATTATGGTTTGAGCCTGAGGTCTTAATATATAGAATTGATGAGATATGTAAAAATATTGGTGTTGACTTGGCATTCAAAATTTGATTTGGTATGTTGCGTGGTATATGGGCTCGGCTTTGGACATTTGGACACTATAGTGCTTAAGTGTTTTGGCTTAATGCTAAGCTATGTATGGCTTGTGTGACTCATGTATTGACTGCTTGACTTTGGTAAATACATAGGTTTGGTGAATAGGCCTTAATACCTAGGTCTTGTTAAGCACACACCATATTTACAAATAAAATATGATTTTTTTATTTGAAAATATGAAAAAGCACAAAAACTAAAATTTTAGGCAAATTTAACAAGGCTTTTGTAATGCAGGTCAAGGAAAAAGAAACCAAAGGGTTTCTGGGAAAGAGTGATCAATGGGAGCTTTGATGAAGACCTGGAAGTTAAGATACTGGCTAGAAAACTTTAGAAAAGAGTGTATTAAATAAAAATTGAGAAGACACTCCAAAAATACCAGTGCATTTTTTATCGCTAACATCTGGCTCCAACTGGGATGGAGATATCCCTGTGAGGTTTCCAAGAACCTAGTAGTTCCAGTTGCCTTTACCATTGGGCATGGAGTCATCTGGCCTTTACCATTGGGCATGGAGTCATCTGGCCTTTACCATTGGGCATGTAGTCATCTGGCCTTTACAATTGATCTTTTCAAACCCATGACCTGCCTGTAGCCTGATCTACTTATTCCAGAAAACTGAAAGCATCTGCTTGCTCAGATGAAGAGCTTATTTTCTTATCTACTCCTACACTTACCATTGTATTGCTTTTTAATCAAGTAAACTCATGCTTCCAATGAAGCCATATCATAAACTGATTTACTGAACCTGCTCTTGATCTTGACTCAAAAAATAATGGAAGCCATGGCATGCAGAAATATAATTTGAAAAGATGACAGAACTGTCCTTTGTCTGACAAAAATATTTTGAGATTTATGTTGCTCATGGATTCCATAAAATCAACAAAATGGTCATGAAAGACACAAAGAAATACCTCTTCATGATACTGTTCCAACTGAAAGAAATGTTGCTGCTCTTTTTCTTCACTGATCTCAATGCTGAATGTGGACTGCTCAACCTCTGTTGGAGAACCATGCATGATGAACTGTTGATCTGAATTTTTCAGCTCATCATCTTCACCATATCTCTGCTATTTGAATTCATCATGATGATACACTATCCTATCACAACTGACATTGTTTGAAAGAAAATAAAAGGTATGTTCTTGATCTTCACTTCAATTTTGATCAATAAATTCATAACTAGCATCAACCACAACATGCACACATTTCTGATCATCTCTCTCCTGAAAAGTAGAATTAAATGAAATTCTAGTAGACAACAAGCCTTCACAAATCTCAAAATCTTCTTCCTTGTTATTGTATTGGTCGAATATAGGAACATCAAGATAAGATCCTAATGACAAAGATGAAGCTTCTTGTATAGAAGTATCAACAATAAAGTCTTGAAACAGATTTGGAAAAATATCGCCTTGTTCCTTATCATAATTTGAAACAACATATTCATAAGGAGAAGGAGGATCTTCCTGATGCTCTAGCTGGAGATTAGACAGTCCCTGAAAATCCTGTTCATCATGGTTACTGCAAGTTCCCTTGATCTGCAAATCAGAAAACTGAGGGCTACCCTTAGTATCTGCTGCAAATTCAAATCTGTTACATGATGTTCCTTCAATCTGCCCATCATCTTTAAAATTTTCAAAGGGAACAATATGATCTTCATGACAATCTAAGACAATAGATGCATTTAGTACAATGTCAAAAGCATCTACATCATGGTTAACATCCTGAAGATCATCGATATCTCGATCATAATGAGAGGTATCTTCTACTGCAGCAAAATCTTCATGAATGTTTAGTTCTTTATTCAATAAATTGAATTCATGACAACATTCGGGATATAGAAGTTCAACTGGAAATTTGTCTTAACAAAACACATGAAAAGCAGCATGAAAATCTGCCAAAGAGATGATATTGGCAATAGGAAGAGACCGGTACCAATCACGAGCAATTCCCTCTAATGAAAAACTGAAAAGCTTAATTTAAACATCCTCATGTATAATTTCAAGCCAATGAATAAAGTCATGAAAATCCAGCAAGTGTTCAGCTGGCACTTCCCACTCTTCTCCTCGAAATCTGGAAAGGCTACCTTCCCATTCATCTCTACTAGGTACTGGATGAGGGTAACCAGAAATACTTGAGAAATTACAAAATGCATACCTCTTGTTCATTTCATACCAGTGGAGTCGCCAACAGATTTCAGAACAATGGAGTCGCCACTGAATCCGTCTTTCATGGAGTTGCCAGATAGATGATTACAACTGAATATATGTCCAGACTTTGTCTATCATCAAAGTTGGATCTATGTCGTCTCCCAAGGAAGCTGAGCTTCAACCTCCGCTCCCCGACAATGACGTCAATTTGTTATCTCTACAGGAGTCCTTTTCAGGTTGTATCTTGAAGAAGCCTAGTAACTTAAAGTGTAATTTTTTTTGTGTTTATGTGTGGATCAAATGGGATAAATGACCTATTGGATTGGTATTAAGATAGTCAAATGTATATAACCAAATGAGACAATGCTTTCAAGAATTAATGATCAAATAGATAGCTTAACTGGTGGATGAAGAAAGCTATGCTTATTAACCAGAACACACATATGATGGGTCAAATAAGATAGTACAAATTACTATTAAATCAAGCTTATGAACTGACAAATTGAGATAACAGTCATTAGCAGTTAAGACGAACTTGAATCGAAGTACATAAAGAGAAAGGTAATGGCAATTCGACATCAATAATGAAAGGAAACTGTGATTTGTATTATATATTTGAAAGTCTATTACAATAGCATCAAGGTCTCTGTATCCTGACTCGAACCTCCTCACATCTTCAGAAGTTCTTGGCTTTATAGCCTTTACAAAAGATATTTAGATCCTGGAAAATTGGATCAAATTTACTTAAAATAGAAAGTCAAAACAAAATCATGAAAATAGGAAAAGATCATATTTCATAGGTCAACATCTTATCTCAAATGATCTTCAAAGTCTTCAAAGTCTTTGACAACTATAGTAGATCTTCATAAGCTGATAGATATTTCGAATTTGCTACCTTTGTCAAAAAGACAGTTTTTTGCCAAAATTAGGTAGCAAAATCAATCTTCTCCTCTTGCTGGCAACCTTTAACACTGGAATAGAAACCCAATAATGATGCCATTAATTATTATCTATCATTATAAACCATCCTTGTGGCATTCAGATTAAGGAAACTCGGATCTGTGCAAAAATAGTAGCTTTCTGCTCTGTTCTGTGCTTTCGGCATCTTACAGGCATAAAACAGAGTGATATTAGCTGCCGAAAGCAGAGCTTTCGGCAGCTAACAATGCCTTTAGGGACCCAGCTAAGATGCCGAAAGTGCAGGTCTAGAAATTCGTTTCAAAATTGCAAAAGACTTGGTTTCTTCTACGACTGCTCGAATGGTTTGATGTGTCATGAGATATCCGGTATCTGCCTTCAACAACTGGAGGTTACTTTCAACACCTGTAGACAATATTTAGCTACAATAGGGTAACCATTAACCTATTCACCTTGCTTAATGCCTCAAAACTTTGAGATAAGTTTCCCAACTGTCAAAGACTCTAGAAATGCAGCTATACTCAACAAATGACAACTGTGCATGCCTTCTCTGATGTTATAATTTGCCTAGTTCTCCAAATCAACTATTACATCCAAAGCACCTACTTCCAAAAGTAAATGGTTAATTCAACCATCATTTTTTTGGAACACAACATAAGATACCCACAGAAAGAGTCGTGTCTTCTTCTTGATCAGATTAAATGCTTAGAACACCTGCAAATCTAAAAACTTGACACTCTTCATTTGCATAAATGAGCATCTGGTATGGACACCTCATCACTTGCAGGTTGAAAACCCGAGCTACCTTCATCCTTGATTCACCTGCGCAATACATCTTTACTTTGACACATGGCACTTGAAACGTTGATAGGGTACCTGGCAGAAAAGTTTTAGTCGGTGTGTCTATACAGAACCAAGAAGAAGCTCATTGCTTATACTTGATGTGTCAACTTGTTGTTGCCTCGTGGCTTGAAATTATGGATTGAGCCTAAGGTCTTAATATATAGAATTGATGAGATATGTAAAAAGATTGGTGTTGGCTTGGCGTTCAGAATTTGGTTTGGTATGTTGCGTGGTATATGGGCTCGACTTTGGACATTTGGACACTATAGTGCTTAAGTGTTTTGTCTTAATGCTAAGCTATGTATGGCTTGTGTGACTCATGTATTGACTGTTTGACTTTGGTAAATACATAGGTTTGGTGAATAGGCTTTAATACCTAGGTATTGTTAAGCACACACCATATTTAGAAATAAAATATGATTTTTTTTATTTGAAAATATGAAAAAGCACAAAAACTACAATTTTAGGCAAATTTAACAAGGCTTTTGTAATGCAGGTCAAGGAAAAAGAAACCAAAGGGTTTTTGGGCAAGAGTGATCAATGGGAGCTTTGATGAAGACCTGGAAGTTAAGATACTGGCCAGAAAAATTTAGAAATGAGCATATTAAATAAAAATTGAGAAGACACTCCAAAAATACCAGTGCATTTTTTATCGCTAACAGTTCCATTGATTCATTTTCTTCTTCCTTTAATTCTTGTCTACCTGTTTCATCAATTGTTACGTTGATTCTTTCCACCACTTTGTTCAATATCAGGTTGTAACACTTGTATGATTTTCTTGTACTTGAGTAACCAACAAGTAC
Source organism: Picea mariana (assembly GCA_032191745.1). NCBI lineage: Eukaryota > Viridiplantae > Streptophyta > Pinopsida > Pinales > Pinaceae > Picea > Picea mariana. Next base: position 3,102 of record JASDQU010960054.1, on the reverse strand, counting down.
TCCTTTTTCCACACGAAAGTCAAACTTTCCCATTCTGCCATTTTCTCTTTTGATGTAGCATTTTCTTCCAGAAATTCTGAAGTGCTTTACATTTGCTGGTCTTCCTTTCCATATATCGTAAGGTGTTTTGTCAGTGTTGTTTCTAAGCATTACACTGTTTTGAATGTGAACTGTTGTATGCACTGCCTGTGTCCAAAAAATATTTGTCAATTTGGAATCCATTAGCATTGTTTGAGCCATTTCATGTACTGTCATGTTCTTTCTTTCAACAACTCCATTCCGTTGAGGTGTCCTAGCAACGAAGAATTGCCTTTTTATTCCATGACTACTGCAGTAGTCCATAAATTTCTTTGAAGTGAACTCTCCTCCATTATCAGATCTCAAGCATTTTATTTTTGAATCCATTTCATTTTCAACCATTTCCTTGTAGATATTGAAGTTTTCAAAAGCTTCTAACTTATTCTTGAGAAAGAAAACTGCGGTCATTCTTGTATAATCATCAAATAATAACATAAAGTATTTGTCACATTTTAAGCCCTTTGTTGTAGTTGGTCCAACTATATCAGTATGCACAATTTCCAGTGATCTTGTCGTTGAATATTCCTTTGATTTGAACCCAGTCTTTGTTTGCTTTCCTTGTTGACAATGCTTGCATAAAGTGTTGGTTGGTTTCGTGATATGGGGCATTTCTTTGACTGCTTCTCTTTTGATGACTTTGACAAGGTTATCAAAATGTATCTGACCCATTCTTTTGTGCCATAGACAACTTTCATCTTCCTTTCCTAGACAACACTTTTCATTTCCAATTTCACTTAACACATATATGTTGCTTGAAGTTCTCGCAACTGTAGCAATCAATTTTCCTGAACCTTCTTTTCTTATCTCACACTTTTGTGAATCGAAAGTAACTTTATGACCTTGGTCACACATTTGACTCACACTTAGAAAATTATGTTTCATATTTTCTACTAGTAGAACATTTTCTGCCTGTTCCAATGATTTTCGCTGAATCATCATTTCCGAAGGAGACTGGTCCATCTCTTTCCTTTCGTAATGTAAGAAACCTGTCTCTATCACCTGTCATGTGTTTTAAACACCCACTGTCAACATACCAACCATGTTTCTTCTCCTTAGCTTGTAGAGCGAGTGTGCATTCTTCATTGCTATACTGATCCTGCTTTCTTATCCATGTCTTTTTCTGAGGTTCATGTATGTGACTGTTGTTATTCTGTTGCGGTTCTCTAGGAGAGACTGTCTTTTTGCAATCTTTGGCCATGTGTCCAGAATTGTTACATTTTTAACATTCCACTTCAGTGCTCAAAGATTCAAAACTTTTGTAACTTCTTCTTTGTGTTTCACTAGGCCTTCTTGGATAACCCCTTTGTGTATGACTTCCAAAGTTGTTTTTGTTCATGTTGTTAGCTCTGCAATTCACAGTTTTATGTCCAAAATTATTACTTGCATAACATAAACCAAAAAATATAGTTTGATACCTGGGAGTTGAAGATCTTCTGAAAGGAGGTACTCTTATGAATTTGTCTTCTTCCTGAGGCCTATCTGTCGGTTGTTGATTCGAAAATCTGAATCTTCTCGGTGGAGGAGTGTCCCTGTAATTTTCCTTATAGATCTTCCTATCCCCCTTGATTGTTTCTGCAAAGTTTTTTGGATATGTTTTTTGCTCTATGGTTTTGGAGCTTGATCCTTTTTCTGTCTGATTGTATCCAAGTTCAAACTTGTCATGATGAGATTTTTGACTGCTGATAATGTCATCCAAAACTTTTGAGTTGTTCTGCATACTTTTCTTTTGAAGATCCTTTCTTAATGTGACAATCTCTGCTTCCAAATTTCCAATGATCTTGTCTTTTTCTTCTAGTTGTTATTTGAGTGCTTCTTCAATTCTTTTATCTTCTTCTATTTGAACCTTCAAATTTGTGATCATTTGTTCTAGTTCTTGAGTGTCTTCTTTCTTGTCTAGTTATGCTTGTAGTTTCTTGTTTTTCTTGTTTTCTCTTCTGATAACTTCCACGGCACACATTAATTCCTCTCGGTAGTAAACTTTTGCCTCTTTAATTTCTTCTTCGACTTCTTCATATTCTTCTTCGGCTTCTTCATATTTTTCTTCGAAGTCTTCTACTACCATGAATAGAACTATTTATGTCTCACTGTCACTGACTTCATCTTCATCTGATGATGAGATGTTTTCTTTGGTGCATAAGCTTTTCTTGAAAACTTTCTTTGTGGTTCTTTTGCCTTTATATGTTTGTTTGCCTTTTGAGTAACCTTCATCATTTCTCTTTTTGTTATAAGGACATTTGTTAGCAAAATGACCAATACCATCACAATTAAAACAAATTAAAGGAAGCCTACCTCTATACCTACCGTCGGTTCCCTTGTTCAGTCTTTGGACAAAGTTGGCCACTTCTTCATCATCTTTCGAGACGTCACTGCTGCTGCTATGTTATTCTTTTTGCCTTCCCTTTTGCTTTGACTTTTTGGATGATTTGAAGGCTGCTTCTTTTATATCTGGATTTTCCTGTTCAATTCTCATTTCATATGCTGTGAAGATTCCATGTAATTCGTCCATGCTTATTGAGTTTAGATCTGATCTTTCTTCTAGTGCTGATATCTTAGGGTCAAATCTCATAGGAAGAGATCTTAGTACTTTTTGAACAATTACAGATTCTTTGATTTCTTCTCCCAATCCTGTGATTTCATTTACTATTTCATCAACTCGTAAAAAGTAAGCTACAATATTCTCATCTTCCTTCATCTTAAGTTGTTCGAACTGACCTCTGTAAGTTTGAAGCTTTGCTGCTTTGACTTTTGAATCTCCTTCATAAATATTTTGAAGTTTGTCCCAAATCTCTTTAGCAGATTTATAATGTGCAACTTTGGTGAACATTGTTTCACTAAGACCATTCAGAAGTGCATTTTTGGCTTTGGAATTATTTTGACCGAGTTTCACTTCTTTGTCATTTGTTGGCAGAACTGTTGGTGTTGTGTATCCATCTACAATTGATTTCCAAATTTTAAATCCATGTGCATGTATATATGTTTTCATCCTTATGCTCCAAAATGCATACTTTTGTCCATTGAACTATG
>JASDQU010960051.1:6792-20039 GCA_032191745.1 Picea mariana | reverse complement strand
GTAAAACGAGCACATCCACTTATATTCTAACACCGGAACAAGACAATATAACATGCATATACAATAATTCAAAGTACAAATATGATAATAACACCTCAATAGACGATGGACAGTGAAAATAAGTGCTAGCTGATATAAAATTGCAAGAGTTAATAAGTTTACAACAACAATTAATAAATTGTAACAGCTGCAATAAAAGCTCTTCAGAATTGCTTGAAAAGACAGTGAAAAGATAGCATTTACTAAGCAGAATGATAATCAAATGTCATAAGCAACTTCTGAAGTGCTTTTCTAGCATTCAAAGTCAATTAAGCAGAAAATTTGCTGCAGTTAGATGGCTGTAGCAAACATTTATAACAACAGCAAGAAAGTTAGTGATCTAGGCTAAATTAGTGTTAGATTTAATTAGTAATAGCTTAAGAGAATAGTGTTTGAATGTTTGATCAACCTTCCAACAAAAGAGAGACAAGAGACTAGTGCCTTTAGGGTTTATGGAGTCAATTATATTAACACATTAACTTGGAGAGAAAACAATGATTATACTTGTCTAAAAGATAACAAGGTGGAAGCTTGAGAAGTAGTACCTTAAGTTCTCAAGCACCAAGCCTCAAAGAGAAGGTTCAACTAGGGTGTAGGCACTTCTAGGGCCTAGTGATTTCTCCTATCCTTAGACTCTTGAAAAATATTTAATGCAATAAGAGTTAGACAAAGCTTCTAAAGTGCTAGCACTTTAGGGCTCTAGAAGTTTGTCTAGACAAGATCTTCTTAAGCAAAACTAGCAAAATAAAGAGCAAGAAAGAAGCACCTTATGTTTCTTACTCCTAGGGTTTCAAGAATGCAATTTCATAATCTTACATATGAACAAGTAAACATACCATAGACATTTATCATGAAATGAAAATTGCAGATTTACTTACTTCACCAAGAATAATCAAGCACAAAAACCCTAGATTTGTCAAAATTTCACCAAGAAATGATCCAAAATGCATCCAAAATAGCCTCCAAGCAAGTGTGCCTTGGTAATTTCAGCCAATAACCCCTTTAGGGCAAAATTTCTGTCCTCCCTCTTGTGAGATGTGAGTTGTGATGTAAAAATGAGAGCACTTTATGTTTATTTATACAAAATTTTGACCTTTAATTAATTTTCAGGTCAAAATAAGGCCGACGTGGCCAATTTACAATAAAATTCAATTTTGACATAAGAAAAATTAATTAGCATCTAAAGACACCTCCAAGGGTGATGTCATGCCCTTCTAGGGTGACCTTGAGGCCTAAAGCTGGAACGTTGAACCTAAAATGTAGGGCGCTTGGCCTCTAGAGGCCCCAAATGATGCCCACACGTGCCACCAGGCTCATAAATACCTCCAAAATGAAAACTCTAGCTCTGGACGATGTTTAGGGTCATGATGGTGATGTCTAGGGCCCTCAAGGGCCAACGTCCATGTGGAAGAGCAAGGTTCCCCTGGGTCTAGGCTTGCCAAGGTGCCTTCGAAGGCAATGTCCTTCTTTTTCTTGGTGCAAATATTAAATTTCTTCTTACCCCTGGCTGGGGTTGCAACATCCATCTGTGGGCTTTAAGCCCCCATGAAGGTCAGAGCTAATCATTCCCTCATGTGTACCTGTTCACCGGGCAAGGTCCTGCAACAACAACAAGTACGCCCTCCAGGGGTTCATAAGTCACAGGGATCATAGCATGCCAATCACATCCAATAATTAAATTACCCAAACATGTGCATCAAACCCCCCTTAACCCAAGCAAATGCTCAAAGATGTTATGCAACTTGACAAGTTAGGTTTGGAGAAGGTCTCAGGGTGTCCTATTGGGCTAACCTCTCTTATGTTTGGGGTGTTTCCCAGGTGGGATCTAATCCAAGTCATGTAAGTGTATGAGGTGGCATAGGTTAAGTATTTGGGGATGGGGTGCATGTAATAACAGGGAAATGTAAAGTCTTACCTGTGGGTGCCTTTGTAGAGGGCGAGCTGCACCATGTCATAAATGCAATAGTTTCCTAGCCCATTTATTGCCTTTATTCTTAGCTTTATTTATTTTGATCTTTTGATTTTGTGCTTCAAGGGAATAGTTGAGGGCCACTGTCCTGGCTTGATGACCAAAGGTGATAGTGTTATCCACAAACATTTCACGAAAATGAGAAGGTTGGCTCGTGATGAGATCCCCTTTCTCTTGGCTATGCCACCAAGAGCCACTACCTTGGTTTGGTGACCAGATAGGTGGTAGTGTCATACCACTACATGCCCATGGTCATAATAGGTCTGCTCGTGATGAGGCCTCCTATCCATCAACTAGTACCTTGAGTGTTTATGTATCTTATGGGTCCCCTTTTCTTACTGAGAAGCTTTTCACAACTTTCTCGGGGATCCCTGGGCGAAGCATCTCAAAGGTTTCAACATTAGATTTTAACTCTTGCCGGCTACTTTTACCCTCTGGGCGTTTAGCCCCTTCTTCCCACAAGGTAAGGTACAACGCTTCCTAGCGTAGCCAATCCCAATGCCCAAAGAAGGATAGGGGGGATGGAAGGAATAAGGATGGAAAGTGGTAAGTATGGAGGGAACGAACGATGACTTTTCACAGACCCACCCAGTAGCAACCCATCCTAAAGGGAAACCAACTTACTAGGGCACCGTGTTATCCTTCCAGGTATAAACGAGGCAAAGAGCATAATTTCCAAGCAAACGTCATGAAATGAAGAAGGATTCAATACAACATATTGAAGTACTTCAAAAGTCAGAGTGATACATACCATGATACCTAGACTCATTACCTCATGGAGCAAGACCCACTGCTACTTCAGGACCATGCTGGTGGGATGGATACTGCTGCTGGTGATGGATGGACTGCATTGAAGAAAAGAGGGGCCCTCTGGGGCCATGCTCAAGTCGTTTGGCTCTTGGTACTCCATGTCTAGAACCTGTGGGCCTCGAGAGGTGATCTCCTTAGTTATCCCTAGGCTAGGGGATAATAGGGCCGACAAGTGGAGTGCTCCTACCTAGGCAATAATAGACCTCATGCGTGATACCATAAGTCAAATGGATGATTTCCAAGCTAGGGCACAATTCTCCAAGCCATGAATGGGTGTTTGCTTGACACACAAACTAACCCAAAATAAAAACATGCTTAAACAAGAACTAACACTTAACACTCAAATATTTTTATCATTAGAACTAGAAATCAAACTGAACTCCCTCACGCAAAGTACATTGATCTCTAGCTCATAATGGACGTGGTTAAGTTTGAAAATAGAAAGCAAATGAGCTCTGTTTCCGCCTTTATACACACCTCGAGTAACGTGGAAAAATCCTTAATCCACTGGGTGTGTCCTTTGGGGCAAGTCTCGAGTCAAGGTGTTGTCATCTGATCCTCGACTCCTCCGTCTAGGTCAACTCCTAGCGAAGCCAAGGGGGGTAGTCCCTAATAAAAGAATCTAAGGCTTAAACTAAGATAAATACAAAAGAGAAATGTAGGAGTTTATTGCAACAAGAACAATATAACAATGAATCAATTTAAACTAGCAACATATACGATTCATTCACTATGATTGTTTATGAAAAAATATATTCAAATCATAAAAGTACTTGCATGAAAGATAAATAGATATGATACTTGCAAGTAAATGACAATAAGCAATAAAATACTTCAAGAGAAATTGAAATGCTTGACTTTGTAAAAGCTTGAAGTAAATGGCTGTAAAAGTAAAGTAGATGAGACCAGTGCCAAAATGTAAGATATATGTAATGTTGTTGAGTGAGGATTGCCGTGTGAAATGTCCTTGTAAAATTTTAGTTATAATCGATTAGGTTTATTGTGAAAGTGCCTCTTGTGTTTGCAAGCCACCTTATGTGCAATGTGTGCTAAGTGTTGCAGAAAACTAAATCTAATCTAGGTGTGGCCTCTAAGAGGCTATCCCATAGATTGGAGGTTGAGCTTGTCGGATGTCCAACATGGAGAGTATCCCTCTGACTTCACACACAAGCTCAAGAGAATGTGGGAGGTTCAACGAGCAGAACCTAGATCTCAAAGTTCCCGCCAGACTTCTTACACAAACCCTCTTGCGTTTCCAAACAAGCCATTGCTACTTAAAGATTTCCCTAATTAAAGCTAATCTACACTGACTAGCCTCGATTCCGATGAGTTCCCTAGGTCGAGCTAGGCTCACAAGGGTTCATAGCATACACCGGGGAGCTGAGGGGAAATGTTTATTTTGCCAAATTGAAATGCAGAAAGTAAATACTGAAAATAAACTAAACTAGCAAATATATCCAACTAAACTAATCTAGAAATAGAAATCTAATCTAAACTAACTATGAAATTGAAATCTAAACTAAGTTTTGCGGTGCTTGTGATAAATTTTGTGATTGATTTTATCTTTCCTTTAGGTGAGAGTTGCAAATATGAAAGATTTGAAGCAAAAGGAACAATCACGCCACAAGACACCAATCCCCTGGGGGGATGAAAACTGGGCATTGGGTAGCCCATTGGTTTTATTACTTCGGTTACAATCTTTTATTTTTTGGGAGGCTTGTGGTCCTATTATCCCCATTTCCTAGGGATAACTAAGGAGATGATGTCTCGAGGCCCTCAGGTTGCAGACATGGAGTACCGAGAGACGACTTGACTGATAGTGTCCACTTGCACAGACAGAGACCCATCTCACTACCACACCTCCAGGTTCGTCACGACGGTATCCACCACATCAGTTGGCCTCCGGAAGACATTGGGTCTTGCTCCATGAGGTACAAGTCAGGTATTATGGTGAGTGTCATTTCAATATTTGAGGCATTTGAGTTTGTTACATCTATTACTAGTTTTTATTATGTGATGTTTGCTTGGACATTATGCTCTTTGCCCTGTTTCACTTTGGTGGTTGACATTGCACCCTAGTCAGTGGGCCACCCTTAGGGATAAGGCTGCTACTGGGAGGTCCTTTTGATGAGTCATCGTGCCATTCCCGACCATACTTGTCACTTTCCACATTCCATCCCCTCATCTTCTCACCTTTTGGGATTTTCAAGTGTATTGACCCAAGAAGGGGTTGTCCCTCATTTCATGGGAAGAAGGGGCTGAAGGCCCAAAGGGGAGATAGATGGAAAAAGATAAAAGCTTATTTATGAACCTTCCAGATGCTCACCCAAAGAGGTCTTGAGAGCAATGAAACACTTCTCCTAAAGAAAAATCAAAGATCTGCAAAAGCAAATAACATTATATAAATGTCCCCACTTGTTGAGGTGTGTACACTCATGCGGTGTCCCTTTCTTTCTTTGCATATGGCACTCTGTGAACCTCTAGCTTCAAGTGGCCTTGTGGTACTGCTCCCCAAGCTAATTGATTCACCAATAGGGAGTACCCAAGGTTTTGGATTTCTAATTAATTAATGGCATTGATTGGGTTTGGAAAAAAGATGCATTGAAAACGAAGGTGCAACACACCCTCTTCAAAGGCACCAATAAATGAGACACTACAACCCCTTGTATGTCATGAACCCCATGCCCAAAAGTCTTCCTCTCATCTATGACACATCATCCATTTGACTTAGTAGGAGGTCCCCTCAGGAAACACCCCTAAACTTGAGGTACGATTCACCCAATAGGTCGTTTTGTCAACCCTCCCATACCTAAACTTGGCAAATTGCATAGGGTCTTTGAGCATTGGTTTATTTTGATGAGGTAGTTTGGATGTACATGCTGAGAGAATAATTCCGAAAGCAAACCCTAGGCTAGATAGCCAAACAAAGGGTAGCGCACCTTTCCCCAATGATAGCGCACCAAACAAGAGCTGATCAGATAGTCTAAACCATAACCAAGAGATAGTCCAAGCCAAAGCGTAATCTGCTAGCTGTAACAGCTGCAATGACAACTCTCCTCCAAATCTACGCACAAACTGGGCAACTACAGTGCGCACAAGTGCTGCTCTGCAATTCTGAGAATGCCTGCTAGAATGAAGACTAGCCTCCTGTATTTATACTAATTCTGGCTAACTACCTGGGCCGACTTCTCATTCTGGGTATCTGTCTGTTCAGTATATTATATTTCTTCTAGCCGAATTCTTCTCTTGGAGGCTAATAACCTAATACAAATTATCCTCTTGAGCCGACATGTCTTCTAGGGTTATTAGCCAACTCATTAGGGTTTCTTCTTGTTTGCCGGAATATTCTATTCTCGTTAGGTTTACACGTGGAGGTAAATAGTAAATACCTCTCGCAACTACCATAATATCAACACTCCCTCCTAGCTAGGGAGGTATTACAGGTAATGGTCTTGAGCACAAACATACCATTCACTCGGTAGCATCAACATAGTTGTATAGACTATCTCATGACTAGATCGTGAGCACCATCATTACCATCGGTGTCATCAGCTGCATCATCTCTCGAAACCATACTCCATCTGAGTAGTCAGACATGATGCTATATAAGTCACTCACACCATAGAGTGACACAAGAACCATTCTTCTAATCTGGACATATGTCCTAGAAGAATAAATGTCCTAGACCATTTTTCCGTCTGGGAAATCTCTGTCCATTGATAATCCATCTAGCTGATAATTATTTCCAACACTGCTGATAGTCTTTGAGGCAATCGGAACAATATCATTCAATAGAACACAACTGTGTCTATCCATAGTAGTACACAACTGCAATCTAGTGGTACACTACCACACCAAGTAGCACACAGGTACTGACGTATAGTCACAAATAGTGGAACACATCCACCATAGTAGTATACATCTATTGTCTAGAGACATGCAGTCTTCATAAAAATCATCTGATATCAACTTGCACAGAAACAATGTTATGATATAAACTGAATCATCTGGGCCATTCTTCCACTCATCTCTGTGAGATCTTGGAAGAGCATCTGCCCTCAGAAGGTCAAACATCAATGATGAGCTATTTGGGCTATTCTTCTCAAGCAAGGAAGAATAACTGTCCTGATTTCTGAGCTTAGACCATTCCCCAGCCTGGGCTATTCCTCCGACACTAGACAAAGTGTGACCTGGAGAGAATGAGTCTGCCCTAAGGAATGTCTATCCCTGATTGCTGAACCTGGACCATTCCCCACCCTAGGCCATTCCTCCGGCACTAAACAAAGTGCAACCTGGAGAGAATGAATCTGACCTAAGGAATGACTGTCCGAACCATTTCCTAAGGAAATGACTATCCTGCAGCAATCTCCAAAACAGACCATTCCCCATGTTAACCACAATGGGAAATCGTTGTCCGACGAGGCGGGCCAGTCTTCTTGAGTAACCCTCAAGAAGAGAGACTGCCCTAGACCATTCCCCATGTTAACCACAATGGGAAATCACTGTCTATGGTACATCAACAATCCATCGAACCATTTTATTACGAAAATGACCGTTCGATCTGGACCATTTTCCGAACTGGAAAATGCCTATCCGTCAGAAATCTCAAACCACTTTCTGAACTGGAAAGGAGCTGCTCATCCTGGACCATTTTTGAACTGAAAAATGATTGTCCATCAATCAATAACACATCAGTGCTCCCTCCCAACCTGGGAGTCATCTCTTCCTTTTTTAATAAGGAAGTCGTCTCCACGAGCTCCAGCTTGAGTACGCAAACTCTTTCATCTTGGACAGAAGATTTACCAAAATGTTTGTTTATCTGCTCATCTGTGGAGATATGTATTGGAGAACCGCTTTCTCCTTTCTGGACTTCATCACGGATAATGTAATGCTTGATTTCAAATGTACTTCGGTCTGGAACACTGGTTTTCTCTGAAGGCTTCATGTAGCTCTGATCAATAAAGTATATCATTGTTGGATTTCTCTTGGGTTCCTGCTAGCTCACAACATCGTGGCAAGGGTCAAATTGGAACATATCTATGTGGCACTTCTTTTGTCATCGTGAGATCTTTGTCATGGATTGGCAATCCATCATCCTGATCTTCTGAGTAATCATTCTGATACAATATCTTTGTTATAGAAAATCTTCACCACGCTTCTGCTGTGCATTGGAGGTTCTCCACCAAGTTGTCTTCTTCCATCTGCATACAAGGATCTCTTTCTGGTGTGCCTCAAAGCCTTGAGGTTGCTCTTCATACGCTCTTTGTTCAATTGCTCCGGAGAACAGTTTTTGCATTCATCTGATGTAAAACTCCAATCCATGGATATTGCGGATGATATAATGACTCATGTAGAGGTATGTCTGGTTTATTGGAACAAGTAATCATCATAGTCTTCTCCCTCCATTTGGGAGAACCTCTAGTCCTCGATCTCGCAATGCTTTCATTCATAAGTCTTTCATACACTGTTCTTCATCACAACTTTCAGCTCCTCTGCTTGATTGCTTTTGATGAGTTCATATCAGGCTGGTAATCTTGTGATTCTAGATACAATGACTGGTTGTTCTGGCTTCTCTTCCTTTCTTGGAATCTTCATGTTCTTCCTCATGTTTTTCTTTATCTCTTGGGTCCATGGAGTTTCTTATAGATTCCATGCCCTAAAGATTCCACTTCTTCCTTTCATCATAGGATCACGAATGTGGATGGACAACCAGGGATACTTTAAGGCTTCTCTTCGAAGAAGACTTCTTCTAAAATCGAACTGAACACGTACTGCTTTTCATGGCTGCTGCCATGGATATATACTTCATCATTTTTCAATGGATCATTGGATTAGCTCCCTCCTAATCCTTGCTTCATGTATGAGTACATTCTCTTCTTTATATAATCGGCTCCCTCCATCTAACATAGTCCATGCTTTCGTCTGCATCCTTATTGCCTTCTGCAAAGTGTCATAAGTCTTTCTCCAATTTCTTCTTGATTGTTGACTTCTTTCTGTCTTTGCTTCTTCTAAGTTTCTTCAAGATTGATTCTGATTTTGGTTTATCTTGTAATAGCTTCCACATGATTTGTTTGATCTATTTCATCCTTTCATGTGTATTATCTGACTTGTATAATGATAGCAATCCTTATCTTGTTTGTTCTTCCATAGGTATAGTTCTTCTTGGAACATATTATCTTCTAAGAGATAGATATACAAGATATGTACAGAGACTATGCAAACAAGATATGTACGAGAACTAAAAAGAGTATTGTTACCTTGTCTTTTAAAAGAAGAAGTCTGTTTTATCTTGCATGGTCTTCTTTGTAGGTTCCTTTTCTTCGGCAACTGATGCTTCGTGTGTCCCCTTCCTTTTCTTTAGCTCGGGACAATGACTCTTGTAGTGACCATGCTTTCGACAGTTGAAGCATTGTATTTTTGACATGTCTTTCTCTTGATTTGGCTTCTTCCTTAAACCAAACTTCCTTTTGTTCCTGAAATTCTTGAATCTTGCTGTAAAGGCTTGATCATCGTACTTCTTTTGGGGTTTCTCTTTTGCACTAATCCTTGGTTCTTCTTGAGCACAGCAAGTATAAAGTTCTTCAAATGTAGGATACTCCTTCCTTGTGTTCATGCTTGCGGCAGATGCATCCCATGTCTTGGGAAGACCATTGAGTACTATGTTTACCAATTCCTTCTCTGAAATGATCTCTTCAATAGCTTGTAGTTGATCTCTTAACTGGGAGATTCTGACAAAGTATGATGTTATGCTGTCATCATCATTCATCTTCATGCCACGAAGCTCATTCTTCAGACTCATTACTTGTCCAACGTTTCTGACTGAGAAGAGGTTTGTTAGGGCATCGTACATCTTCTTCGATGAGTCAAGATGGGAGATGTAGGGTATCAAGTGGTCTTTTATAGAGTCCACTATGATACTCATGGCGTTGATGTCACCATCTTTGAACTTTTCCATAACTGCAATGTTCTGCGGTTCTTTCTCTTTTCCTTCTTCAAACTTTGGTTTCACGATCTTTCCTTTCACGATATCCAACACTTTATTCTTGGCATGGATGAGGTCAATCCTTGTCTTCCATGCTCTGAAGTTAGAAGCTCCATCTAACTTGTTTTCTGACTTCATGGAGTAGGTCATGGTTTCTTTTACTTGGTCAACCCTAGATTTGACCAAAAGCTCAAACTTGACGTCTTGGCTTGTTGAGAGTACCAGGAGATGCGCTAGGCTAGGGCGCATTGGTCTATCCAGAAATTAGGTCAATCCCTTCACTTAGGGTGTCTCAATGAGAGGATTAGGGTTTCTTCAACTGCACCTGCTAGTAACCCTAGCGACGGTGCTTTGGTGACTGCTCCTGCTAGAAACCCTAGCGACAGTTCTTCAACGAGCTAGTATCCTAATGGATATGCTTCCTTCCAGTGGTTAGATTGAATGAAGGAGGTGTGTGCCCATAACCTGTTAGAATATGAATGGATGTGCTTGTTTTACCATCGACAATATCATTATTGTCACCCAACCATAGGCCGAAGCCACCCTCCGAGCACCTTAACCTTGACAGAGAATCATTCCGGAAGCAAACTCTAGGCTAGATAGCCAAACAAAGGGCARYGCACCTTTCCCCAAGGATAACACACCAAACAAGAGCTAATYAGATAGTCGAAACCATAACCAAGAGATAGTCCAAGCCAAAGTGTAATCTGCTAGMTGCAGCAGCTGCAACAACAACTCTCCTCCAAATCTACGCACAAACTGGGCAACTGCAGTGCGCACTGTTATCCACCAAGTTGCACTAGGATGGATTTCTAGCGAGCCGCCAAAGATTGAACATTTTTACGTTCAAAATTCAGAGTTCAGAAGCTCAGCTGGTCATAAAGACCAACTTTTTTTTTACGTTTCCATAAAAAATTGTAATAAGAGATGTTGCATGATGAACTTGTAAAATGTCTTAGCCACCTTAAGTCCTAAGCGTGAGTTATACTCTGGAGTGTTTTTTTTACTTACTAATTATATTTTGCCGTTTTCAGGCAATTTATAATTTATGAGTTTTTTCACTCAATCTCTCCAGAACTGGAGTATATGCCCATGGTTAGGCTTGAGCATGGATCTAAATCTAGTGTCTAATGTATATTACCATGCTAAACATACTCCTAGAGTCTTATGGAAATGTACTAAGTCCCCCTTAGGATTTTTTAATTTTTTCAGTTAATTAAAAAATTGTCAGAATTCGGCAATTTTTAATTAAAAAATAAAGATGTATTAAAAAAGTGGTACTAGGGGACTTCATATGCCTTGGGGGTGCTCATTTTTGGACCTAGAGCACCCATATTACCTAAGTACCCACTTGTTTGAGTAAAATTAGTGATTTTAATCACTTAAAAATTAATTTTACTCCAAAAACCCAAAAAAGGTCAAATAAAATCATAAAAAATCAGCAAGGGCAAAAATTAAGGAAACATGTGGGGACATATTGGAGACGAAATAAAGCCTCAAAAGGCTATGTGGCAGCAAGAAAATGATGTTCATTAGTCAAAGCAACAAAGTGGGGCATGTGTGAATTGGTTTTTAGCATGTGCCAAAAGGGTGGTGCGCCCCTCTTGGAGAGGTGGCGCATTCTAGAGAGGGCAGCCTACCTCTTGAGAGGTGGCACCCCTCTACTCCTCCATGGCTTCACAAGTGGCGAGTTGTGGGGTGTGGGGAGAGGTGGCAGCCCTCTCCCACACACTTGGCAGTTTTCTTCTTACACTTGGTGCGCCCTCCTTCATTGGGAACTCCACCCATTTGCTATATATTGAAGCATTCTCTCCTCTTGCAAGCTAGTTGGAGCTCTTGGAAGAATCGCTTGTGTATCATTGTTATTGTACTATCATTCTATATTGGAATAAAGAAAGGCTTTGGAGGCAAACTTGGTGTGGATCTCATGTGTGGATGCTCATTGTCTTGTACCAATTTTTTGAGGGGAAATTGTTTTGATTCATTTCTTTCAATTGATTAAATTGTAGCCTTGATTTATTAAACTTGCTTGATTCTTAGATCAATTATCTTTCTTTTAACAAGATTTACTAAGCTTGCTTGCATTTTAAATCTTGTTGATTCTCATATGTAATCAAAGAATTCATGCTTTCTTGCTTGATTAACATGCTTTCTAGATTTCATATGTAAAGGATACTACTATTTGACGTTTGTTTGTAAGTGTGTTGAAGCTTGTAGGGTCTCATACTTGAAGGGAGGTGGAGCTTGCTTGCATCCTCTTCATCTTCAAGATTWAAGAAAGACAATAGCCCCTCTTACATGCCAAGAAGACTCCAATTGCCCAAGGACATTCCAAGCACAAGCTTGTTCTCTTTCGCCTCTCTTTAAATTAAAATTTTCTGGGTTACCTTACATATATATGCAAGCATGTTTAGATCTAGTTTATCTATCTAAATCATAAGTTCTTTCATGCATGCAAGTGATAGCTTAGATCTAATCTTTGTTCCAAAATATTCTATCTTAAAAGGTCTAGATCTGGCATCGGAAAATAGTACCTTTACTCAAGTAATTTTCTGAAATCTTTAGAGGGATAAAGGCCAATATTTTCCAAGTGTTGTCATTGTTCAAATCTAGCATCTAAGTGCTCTAAACTTGCTGTTTTAGAACAACCACAAAAGACCCTAAGGAAACTAGCTTTCTAGCTTGAGTTTCTTAGTTCCGTTTTGCAAATTTCTGAAGAATTTAACTTAGAAATTTTTGTAGATTTTTTGCTAATAACCAAAGACACTCTTAAAGTGTTTTTGGCCATCTTGTATACTCTTTTGTTTGTTGTTTTGTGCAGGTCATTGAATAAACAAGGGGAGACTCTGCCAAAATTTGGCGGATTAGGAGCATTTGGGACTTTCGGAAGCACCCTTTACCTTCCTAAAGATTTTTTGTAACTTGTAAAACCGTGATTCATTGTTATAAGGATCCTAAGCCCCTTTTGAAAAAGATCTAAAGACTCTTAAAAGAGCACTTGTAACCGGGTTAATAAAATAAGTGACCCAAGAGAGGCCTCATTCTTTGTTTTCCCCTTAAAGGGGGGTTGGTGTTGTGTTTGTTTGGACTTTCTTTCATTCAGTTTTATTTCCTTTGCTTAAAGTTCAAACTATCTCACATTAAGCAATAAAGTCAAATCAATTTAGATTAGTTTTCCTTTTGCAAAGTAGAACACTAATTGCTAGATTAGCTTCATTTCTTGCAATTTCAATTTGACAAATAAACCATTCCCTCAACTCCTCGCAAGAGGCCTGGACAGTGTGGATTAGTAATTAGTCTCACATTTCAATTCAGTTATTTATTTTCTTGTCTAAAATAAACAAATTCCCCTCAGCTCACAGTACGGTTCCTGACCCTTCCGGTTGCGAGGTAGTCTCGATCTGCTGGAAGTAAGTTTCATACACGTTGTGCTGGTCAGTGGTTGAT
>JASDQU010960050.1:14793-32522 GCA_032191745.1 Picea mariana | reverse complement strand
CTTGTAGAGAGAGTGTGCATTCTTCATTACTATATTGATTATGTTTTCTTATCCATGTCCTTTTCTGAGGTTCTTGTCTGCGACTATTGTTGTTCTGTTGTGGTTCTCTAGGAGGGACTGTCATTCTGCAATCTTTGGTCATGTGTCCAAAGTTGTTACATTTGTAGCATTCCACTTCAGTGCTCAAAGATTCAAACTTGTTGTAACTTCTTCTCTGTGTTTCACTAGGTCTTCTTGGATAACCCTTTTGTGTATGAATTTCAAAGTTGTTTATGTTCTTGTTGTTAGCTCTGCAATTCACATATTTATGTCCAAAATTATTACATGCATAACATAAACCAAAAAATATTGTTTGATACCTGGGAGTTGAAGATATTCTGAAAGGAAATACTCTTATGAATCCTTCTTCTTCCTAAGGCCTATTTGTTTCTGTCGGTCATTGATTCTGAAATATGAATCTTCTCGGTGGAGGAGTGTCCTTGTAATTTTATTTGTAGACCTTCCTATCCCCTTTGATTGTTTCTGCATTGATTTTTGGATATGTTTTGTGTTCTGTTGTTTTGGAGCTTGATCCCTTTTCTGTCTCATTGTATCCAAGTCCGGACTTGTCATGATGAGGTTTTTTACTGTTGATAATATCTTTCAAAACTTTTGAGTTGTTTTGCATATTTTTCTTTTGAAGATCCTTTCTTAATGTGACAATTTATGCTTCCAAATTTCCAATGATATTGTCTCTTCCTTCTAGTTGTTCTTTGAGTGCTTCTTCAATTATTTTTTCTTTTTCAATTTGAACCTTCAAAATTGTGATCATTTGTTCTAGTTCCTGAGTGTCTTCTTTCTTGTCTAGTTTCCCTTGTAGTTTTTTGTTTTTCTTCTTTTCTCTTCTGATAGCTTCTATGGCACACAACAATTCTTCTCGGTAGTCAACTTTTGCCTCTTCATATTCTTCTTCGGCCTCTTCATATTCTTCTTCGGAGTCTTCTTTATCAGATTCTTCTACTGCCATGAATAGAACTATTTTTGTCTCGCTGTCACTGACTTCATCTTCATCTGATGATGAGATGTCTTCTTTGGTGCATAAGATTTTCTTAAAAACTTTCTTTGTGGTTCTTTTGCCTTTATATGTTTGTTTGTTATTTGAGTAACCTTCATCATTTATCTTTTTCTTATGAGGACATTTGTTATCAAAATGACCAATACCATCAAAACTAAAACAAATCAAAGAAAGCTTACCTCTATACCTGTTGTTGGTTCCCTTGTTCAACCTTCTGACAAAGTCGGTTGCTTCTTCATCATCTTTCAAGACGTCACTGCTACTGTTATGCTCTTTTTCTTTTTTCTTTCCTTTTTGCTTTGACCTTTTGGATGCTTTTAATGTTGCTTCTTTTATATCTGGATTTTCATGTTTAGTTCTCATTTCATATGTTGAGAATATTTCATGTAGTTCGTCCATGCTTATTGAGTTTAGATCTGCTCTTTCTTCTAGTGTTGATATCTTAGGGTCAAATCTGATAGGAAGAGATCTTAGTACTTTTTGAACAATTACAAATTCTTTGATTTCTTCTCCCAATCCCAAGATTGCATTTACTGTTTCATCGACTCGTAAAAAGTAAGCTGCAATATTCTCATCTCCCTTCATATTTAGTTGTTTGAACTGACATCTGTAAGTTTGAAGCTTTGTTGCTTTGACTTTTGAATCTCCTTCATAAATATTTCGAAGTTTGTCCCAAATCTCTTTAGCAGATTTACAATGTGCATCTTCGGTGAATATCGATTCTCTAAGACCATTCAGAAGTGCATTTGTGGCTTTGGAATTATTATGATTGAGTTTCATTGCTTTGTCATTTGTCAGTGGAACTGCTGGTGTTGTGTATCCATCTACAATTGATTGTCAAATTTCAAATCTTTGTGTCTGTATATATGTGTTCATCCTTATGCTCCAAAATGCAAACTTCTGACCATCAAACTGCGGTATTCCATTTTTATACATGTTTTTTCTCTCCACGATCTACCTTTAAGTGGTTAAACTGATTTCTGAAGGAACCTGCTCTGATACCAAATGTTGGATTACTGAGAGGGGGGGTGAATCAGTAATAGAGTGATATAATCCTTTTTAACCATATAATGCAAGTGTTATATCAATGTAGCATTATCATCCAATATTTGCAAAGTAAATAAACAATGAACAAATGAACAATCATACACATACACAATACACCAGTGTTTTTACGTGGAAACCCAAAGTGTGAGAAAACCATGGAATGTTTTTTCTTATATGTCTTGAAGAATTACATTCATTGGAAGCACCAACTTCCTTTGTTTTCTAGTTGCAATTGGAAGGAAGCTCCAACCCCCTAGTTTCTCAGGCTACAACCTAAGGGAAGATCTAACTCCCCAATTCTTTGGCTACAACCAGAAGGAGGATACAACCCCCTATGTTCTCCAACTACAACTGAGAGGTGGCTACAACCACCTGTCCTTGCCCCGTCCAACCACCCTGATGTATAAGTAGAATGATGGAACCATTGTCACACTATCACTATGAGATATACTAATGTAAACATGTACCAATCAAACTACACCAAACAACCTGTACCAATAATATGAACCATGCATCAACCATGCATCAACATGTACCTCAACCCTTAATCAACCTGTACCATAAACAAGTGCATCAACCATGCACCAACTTGTACCTCAACCTCAACAAAAATCCCTCATCAATTTTATCATCCAAATATGATTTGTAAATATGTAATAGACCTGGTGTATATGATCACATACCTACAAACCTTCCTTAAATTTAACAACACGAGACTAGCATTTTCATCAAACTTTACTTTAGTCTCACATGACTAGTTTTGGATTAGTCAACAACCCTAACTTGAAATAATCATAAATATGTACCTGTAATGAAAAAATATCTGAAAATAGTACACAATGTTCTTTAGTGTGTTTTATGCAATTTCTTCAGGTGTCACTACTTGGAACCTCTCAGAAAAGGAGTTATAGAAAAAATGGCATGCCTTGTTGAATTCTAGCTTATTCTAGAGAGTGAACTTGTAAAGCGTGAACCACACGGAATATTTGTTGTATGGATATGAAAATTGTACATAGAATACTAAAGACTATACTCTAACCAACACATTTGGTCTTACTAAATTTGGATCTATTATGAAGAAGTTATGATGTTTTTACCCGAAACACCCATTTTAGACTAGTTTCGGGACTAGCCACAAACCCTATTTTCCACAAAGTGTAACTCCAAATATAAAACAACCCACAAGATGAAATTTGTACCACAACTACATGGATATGTTTCTTCAATGGCCTCCCAATTTCATGGTTTGAATTATTCTAGAGAAAACGTTATTGTGAAAATGGTGAGATGACCTGTAAATAACATACCTTAGAAAGCATCATCAAAAGAATTTATCCTCCCTTGAATTTCGGCCTTCTTTAATTCACCTTCCCTATGAAATTCGGATTAGATATATGTTGGTTACCTCAGTCACCTATAGATATTCAATATGCTCAAGTGTGATTAAAATGAGAGAGCCTTGCCTCTTATGTATACTTTCATGTAGCTTCCTTAGAAACATCTTCTAGACCACTTTGTCCACATAGTCACCTATGTCCAACTTTGTCGAATTTTCCACTTGTCCATATATCCAATAGCCACTTGACTACTTAACCCATTTTCCTCATTTTAGGGTTAACCTTCTTATAACCACTTTCCATAATTAGAAAGTTCTCCATTTACTTTATTATTTAAATAATCCTCCTTGACTTTGTCATTTCACTTTATTATTTAAATAATCCTCTTTGACTTTGTCACTTCACTTTATTATTTAAATAATCCTCTTTGACTTTGTCACTTCACTTTATTATTTAAATAATCCTCTTTGACTTTATCACTTCACTTTATTATTTAAATAATCCTCTTTGACTTTGTCACTTCACTTTATTATTTAAATAATTTCTTCTTTGCAAGAACTTTGACTTCTTTGACCTTTTGGGGCTTCAAGCCAACATATGAGGATCCTCCAACTTCGTAAGGCAATAACTCTCAAACCGTGAGGAGTTATGTGGCGTTCCACATACCACTAGAAATGGAATGACATGTACTATCCATCTAGAATATTCTTACCTACAAATATATCAAAACTAATACCATTATACATCAAACAATTTTGGTTCCATTACCCAAACCTTTATGCTACCAGAATTCGCTATCGGACTTTCTTCAAGGGTTGACATCAATGAAAACCAACCCAATTAATCAACAACATAGACCTGTGGCATCACTGGTAAATTGACTTTCGAGGGAATAAATTGAAACTTCATTAACAAAAGGGAGGTTACACAGAACCTTACGAGGATACGAAGACGATTAGGGGGGCATTAAAATACCTATTGTTTCCCAACCCTATTTAGCATTTCAAAATTTGTTTGGTGGAGAAGAATCATATTCAGACACGGTTGGAATTTAGAGTGTGAGGAATGAAAACATAAAACATGTACGCCCTATCTACTACGGTCTTTGAAAACTGAGTTTGGTGGGGTCAAATCTTAGATATAACTATGATATCAAGACACAAAAGGATGTGTTTTTATGCAAGTCCCTTCAAACGCTATTCAATGATCATGTTGTGGGTTTGAATGCCATCACTCGCAATGGGATGGAATCACCGAGTACTATCCCAACTCCATGTCATTCATTTCATCGAACCCAGATGCCTAAAATATGAAAGGAACAATGCAGTAACCCTTCAAGTGGGAGTGAGGAGAAAGAGTAAGAAGATTGTAGAGAATTGTGGCCTTGTAATGCGGAGAAGTGAAAAGAAAACATCCACTAATCTAGAGAATGTGGTTCAGTTGATAGACGGATGCTCAGAGGATATTGAGCCATCCAAAAGGGAAGAAGTAACAGGTATACAAGCTAAGTATAAAATCCATCTACTAGAAGTAGTGTGATTGGCTAAAATATTTCTTGCAATAAATTGGATTACTAAGATTACGGTTAAGAGACATGAACATTGTGAATATGGAGTTATAACTAGCATTCAGTAATAAGGAACATTTTCAAGGAATGAAGATTTTGTTTATAAAATATCTTGACCTAACACAACAATCATAGACGAATAGAGAATATGTATCGTGTTTTATATTGAAAGGAAAAGAGTAGTCTCAAGTACTAAATCATTTTAGATAATCAGAAAATGATGAAGAAATGGATGTGTCGTCCATTTGACAAATTATCAAACATAAAGTACTATCCAAATAAAGAAAGATTGAAGATAGTTGATGTGAGAGCCAATAATATGCAAGGAAAGAAACATTAGCCACCCCAAGAGAAGTCAAGGAATGTCATTTCTCATCATGACATTGACAAACAAGCAGAACCTCCATTGGTGTACACTCCCAGGTATGCACATATATATATATTATTTGCATCATTTCCATAACGGTACTTGGTGCAATCGTGGATCCAGAAGGATCTTAGTATATACAAAATAACATTACACTGGAAGTGTTTCACTCCATCATTTGATTGTCTTAATTATAATGCTACATTACAAGTAGGTGTTGTAATTGCGACAACAATCCTTAAATTGTTTTGATTCTAGATATGTACTCGTGAATCTCCTCTAGGATATATTCTTGTATTGTTTCCTCTCATTTGTTTCCTTGTTCCAGGTATATTAACAACAAAGGAAGATGTTTTTCTTTCAAGACTTCAGAGGGAGTCACTTGACTCAGAGGGATTCAAAACTAACTGAGAAGAAGGAAAAGACAAATACCTTTTTCCTCTTCAGCAGTCCAAAGGGAGATAGACATTGATCCAGTTGATATTATAAAAGACTTTGTAATAGCCCATAAAAGGCATGTATGGGCTTGACAAACTCTGCAAGAGGCAGAAAAACATGTAGCTGATGGAAGTGTTGAGAAATACAAAATGAGACATGTAGTCATAGGATACTCACAAACAGAGGGAGTGAACTATGATGAGACATATTGATCCAGTATCTCGATTCACTCCCATCTATACTACCATCCATGAGTTGGAAACTACATCAGATAGATGGATTCTTGATGAGTTTGGGGTTTCAGCAAGAGTATTGTTGATCCAAACCTACTATTACATTGTTGGTAATGAGAGCCTGATTTTGATGACTTATTCAAGAAGTTGTGTTATTGGATACAAGCAAGCCTCAACTTCTGATTTCGAGATGAAGGACCTGGGTATGATGCACTACTTCTTGGGACATGAAGTATGACATAAGACCAATGAGGCTTTTCCTAAATCACGGAAAATATAAAGTGGAGATATTAAAAGAAGTTCGGTATGACAAAATGCAAATCCATGTCTACACCGTTGGTGATGGATTTGATGAAAAATAAGTGATGGTGATTCAAACGAGACTGATCCACATGTGTACCAACAGCTAATTGGATCATTGATGTATCTGGTCAAACATCAGACCTGATATATGCTATGCATCAAATGTGCTTATTCAATCCATGAGTCAGTCGATACAGACTCACTAGATAGCAGTAAAGCTTGTATTGAGATATATACGAAGCACAGTTGGATATGGCCTGAGATATGCCTCCAGTGTGAACTTGAGTTTGCATGGATATGACGATACAAATTGAGAAAAGAGTACAGTGGACAGGAAGAGCACATCCGATTGTTTTTTTACCATGAAGTTTTCCATGGTTTCCTGGTGCAGCAGGAAACAAAACTCTGCGGCCTTGAGTACCACAGAAGCAAAGTATATACAATTGAGTATGTTAAGCAGTGTGGCTTCACAAGCTTCTAACAGATTTACTTGATYGTGAGATGGATTCTATGATGATAACCAGAGTTGGGTGAAGCTCTTTGAGAACCCTGTGTTTCATGATAGATCGAAACATGTTGAGATAAAATATCATTTTCAGAGACATGATGTAGAGTGTAAGTTTTAAACCTGTGAAGTAAAGMAATGCATATAGATTCTTAAGAAAATTAGAATTTAATCAATCGCTCATACACAGAGTACACAGAGATTTTATACCGGAAACCCTCAACCAGGAAAACCTTTCTTATATTCATTATATCAAATTTCACCATTCACTATACAATATATACAATGTTTTTAGGTATTCCGTAGATACCAAAACTCTAATCCCTTAATCCGGGATTAATTTACAAATCCGCTAAAAATAGAAACAGCAGTACACGTGTAGTACCTTCCTACACATGAGCAGATTGCAAACATCTTCACCAAATTATCTTGGTGAAGAATACCTCTCTAGCTGATAGGGAGTGTTGATGACTACAACCAAGACAAAGTTCGAGTACTTCTGTATGAGACTTTTCCTGATGGAGAATGCCTCCATAGCTGAGAGGGAGTGTTGATGATTAAAGTTGTGTGAGACATCCTACGGGACACAGACCTAAGAGAGAGCCCCTAATATGGGTGTGTGGTTCCTATCTGAGACAGAATTGGAATGTAGTGATGGCCTCATCCTTACAGAGAGTTGAGAAGAACTCCAAATGATTCTCCTGTGTAATGCAGTGAGAAAGGATATCTGTTGAGTTGGACATGCCTGTGGATGAGCACAAGGTGAATGTGTGAATTCCCATGAGTTGGGTGCATCGTTATGAGATAGATATGAAGACGATTTATTAGCCTCCTCTGAGCAGAGAGTTGAGATGATGAAATCCAAATGAATCTTCTTTGTAATGTAGTGGGAAAGAAGATCTATTGAGTGGACATGCTTGTAGATGAGAACAGGTGAACGTGATCCTAGTGGTTGAGCACTAGAGAGTGTTGTTCTCCTATGAGATGCAGTGAGATAGAGATATGGACATCCCTATGGATGTGCCCCTAGTGGTTGAGCACTAGTGGGTGTATGATATCCCTTTTTGTATTGTTCAAGAGTCAGACTTACCTATAACCCTATTTGTAATGTAAAGGGCACAGGTCAGCCCCACCTTAATGTAAAAGATAATTAATATAAGAGATAATTAATGTAAAAGATAATTAATATGGTAAGTATTAATTATATTTTGAGTTATTGAGGTCGGCCCTATTTTGCCACTATACACATCATTTGATGTGACAAATCTTATATAAATAAAGGTGAATTCCCATTGAGGAAACACACTTATCATTGTGTCATCTCACGATTTCAGAAGTTGTGGTATGAAATTGTGAAAATTACAGCACCCTCTTATGTGCTAGGCTTGGTGATGGTGTGGGAGGTCTTTCTCTTGAAAAATATAGCAAAGGATTCGTTGGGTTTTCTTCCCTTGTTGAGAAGGGTTTCTCAGGATACTTCTTGTGTTCTTGTGCATGGTTATTCTTCTTGTGATCTTGGTTTGTTGTAGTAGTTATGGTTCAGTTTATGTTAAAGAGTAAAAAAAATAAAAATGCATCATCTTACCATAAAATCAACATTATCTTCCTGCCAACATATATTGCATGTCATGTGTAAGTTAAATAATGTAGAAACGATGTTGGTGGGGCTTTGTCATTGTTTTTAACTAATAGGGACAATCAAAGACATCTAACTCTACCAAATTCCACAAAGGAGAATGAGGGTACATGTTGATTAAGGCTTGCCACTCAACATGTGTTCTTGGGGTGTAGGGAATACATTATGTTTAAGTGAGTGTGATTAATAATGTAACATTATATTTCCTTTTTTACTATGTTTATCCTAGTGTTTTGGAATAGCTTCTATGGAAACAAAATCTCCTATCCTATTCTCTTCATTTTCAAATCCTCTAACCCTTCATTTTCTCTTGATTTTACATTTCAAAATTTTACTCCACATGTTATAGGAGAATCCCCCTGTGGACAAGTGGATTTCCTCTTGGATACTAGACCCCTATGACCAAGACATAAAAGTGCTAATGTGGACACTGACACACCTTTTCATGAAGCTAAACTATTCAAAGAAGAAGAAGGAAGAAGGGTAAATACCTTTACTGACATTTGTCCTTGCTCGATCTAGGTTGATCTTGATCTTCAAGTTCTTCAGAAGGTTCTGTAATACAATGAGCAACAACAATGAAACATACTTCCTACTCTACCATGATTAGCTTCATAGTGGATCTATAAAAGAAACAAGTTCATGAAACGTACACAAACTTTAAAGGAAACAGGCCAAGCATAGATTTATATTAATGAAAACAAAGTGAAATGCTTACAGCCATAGATGTAGATGCAGCAGCTTCACCAAGATCTCTTTGTCCAGAACCTTGCTCAAATAATCCACACATAGAATGATGATTATTTACTGTTCATCTCCCTTATGAAATCATAAGTTTGATGCCTCTAAATTTCCCTCTATTTTCACCATGAGAAGGCCTCCTTATATAATCTTGGAGAGACCGAACCACCTTAGACTTTCTTGGGATAGGTTGAGGATCTTTCTCCATCAGTTGTGGATCCTCCCTAAGATGTATCCTTGACCTCAAATTCAAATCCAAACAACTATAGAGATGAGGGGGATTTATCCCTGATTTTCCTCAATAACCAAAAATTTGTTGAAAAAGGTTAGCACTCCCCCAAAAGGGTGCACAGAGCATTGCAATGCTCCCCCAAAGAAGGGTAGGGAGCACTGGCACTCCCTAATAGTGGGTAGGGGAGCGATGCCTTCCAAAAACCATTTTTAATTAGTGTTCTTCATGGAAAATGCTTTGTACTCTTCATCAAATGATTTGTCTTCCTTAAACCAGTCTTTGAGGGTGTCTTAAGTGTCCCTATGATGTCATTAGAGACACGACATAGGAAATATGGTAGTATGATGTTTGCGACACTTGTGGTCAATATGTGACACTTACAACATTTGTAATGACGACACTTGTGACACTATTGAAGTGAGTAATTTTGATGTGTAACAGATTGCCCCCCAAAGTGCGAAGTTAGAAGATAGAAACTGATGACTGAAGTACTTTGTAGACTTTTTCGAGAAAGGGTATGGATGTGGAGAACCTGGTAGAAGCTGCACACAACTATTAAACAAATATTATGACATGTTTCAAACCCAAGGCAGGCATACCTATGCTTGGGTGATAAAGACTTTCAAGGTATGGCCGCCATAAGATACACTGCGGATCCATAATTATATTGACAAAAAGGGTATAGCCACTGAAGATACAATGTGGATCTATACTTCCATGATATGAACTAGTCGTAGCCACAAAAAATACACAGTGGATCTATGAGATGAAAATACATAGCCATAGACCAATACAAAGTGGATCTATGCGACCGTATATGTGTTAATATTCAAGAGAAACTCCGTTGCAACCTAGGCAAATTACATAACAGAGTGATTACTCAACCCAGAGTCTTCCTACCGATCTTGATGTGGTATGAATATAACCATGCGAATAGATGTCATGATGTCGAACATGAAAGAAACCACTTGATTATTGGTCAATGAGGTAAACCGTTAACAAGTGCGATGGAAATCACCATCGATGTCAATGATTCCCAAGGTACCCTAGTACATTCCAGCGAATGTGAATAGATGAGATGAAGTCGAACATTCGTGGAATCACCTAATTAGGGTTCAATGATGTAAACCCACTGTCGAAAGCGAGGAGGCCTGCCATTGAGGTATGCAGGTCCCAAGGTACTAACTGGTTTCTAATTCTAGTTCCTAGATAATGTGTTGAGTTCAACAGGAATAGACTCGTCGAAGGCGGGCCTTGATGTATCCCCCATCAACGACATGAAACAAACACACATATGTAATTTGGTGGATCAAATGAGCATGAACTGACATGGGTGTTTGAAACAGAAGATTTGTGATGGTCGACTCTCAAGGAAGATACTTCCCTTGAACACTGAGACACAACAACAGAAACATGACATGGGCCAAAACATGATGATGCAATGGACACTGTGACTTTCATCAGGTGACCCAAAGAAGTAAAGAAAACTCATAGGATTGGTTCAGTGCAGAGGTTCNATACACAGTGGATCTATGAGATGAAAAGACATAGCCATAGACCAATACAAAGTGGATCTATGCGACCGTATATGTGTTAATATTCAAGAGAAACTCCGTTGCAACCTAGGAAAATTACATAACAGAGTGATTACTCAACCCAGAGTCTTCCTACCGATCTTGATGTGGTATGAATATAACCATGCGAATAGATGTCATGATGTCGAACATGGAAGAAACCACTTGATTACTGGTCAATGAGGTAAACCGTTAACAAGTGCGAGGGAAATCACCATTGATGTCAATGATTCCCAAGGTACCCTAGTACATTCCAGCGAATGTGAATAGATGAGATGAAGTCGAACATTCGTGGAATCACCTAATTAGTGTTAAATGATGTAAACCCACTGTCAAAATCGAGGAGGCCTGCCATTGAGGTATGCAGGTCCCAAGGTACTAACTAGTTTCTAATTCTAGTTCCTAGATAATGTGTTGAGTTCAACAGGAATAGACTCGTCGAAGGCGGGCCTTGATGTATCCCCCATCAACGACATGAAACAAACACACATATGTAATTTGGTGGATCAAATGATCATGAACTGACATGGGTGTTTGAAACAAAAGATTTGTGATGGTCGACTCTCGAAGTAGATACTTCCCTTGAACACTGAGACACAACAACAGAAACATGACATGGACCAAAACATGATGATGCAATGGACACTGTGACTTTCATCAGGTGACCCAAAGGAGTAAAGAAAACTCATAGGATTGGTTCAGTGCAGAGGTTCAGTAGATTTAAAATGCATGCAAAGATAAAATGTCATGTTCAAGGGAGACTGTAAGAGTTACTGGTAATGTTATCAAAAATTGTTTGGCTTGCTTCCTTTGATTTTTTCCCCCATCCAGATAGATGAGTACCTCTTTTTATTTAACAAGCTCGAGGTGGGTAACACATGCTCGATATAAATCACCTTCGGTAAGTCCCTCTTCCTTTATTTAACAAACTGGAAGAAGTAAGAGTTTGGTCCCATATGGGTCCTTCAATGTATGATTGTTTAACGAGTCCAAAGAAGGTAAACTCAGTGATTTTTCATATTTAAAGAGTCTGAAAAGAACTTAAATATGACTCCAATGTTGTCCTTTTTCGTAATTTTAGTCTCGTGAGGCCGAAAAAAATATAAACTACCACTCGCAAGATGCCCTTTCAAACCTTTTAACGAGTGTGAAAGGAAGCAAGAACACTCGGCAATCTTTTCATGTTTAGAGAGTCTGAAAAGAACTTAAAGATGAATCCAGGGGGTTCTTTTTTCGTATAACCTTTACGAGTCCGAAAAAGTGATAATAGTATACTTGGTTACATTCCCATGTATTTACGAATGAGAGAAAGAAAAAATACTAAGCTCGGTATTGGTTTCATTTTTACACAAGCTTGAAACAAAATTAAAGTATGCTTGTAAATTCCCAACGTAATTTCCAAAGGTTGGGATACCCATGGATGGTTGGTACTCTACCCCCAGCTTGAAAATCTAGTGGCATAACTTGAAAATGATATCAAAGGCTGGAGACATGCCCCCCAAGATTCAATTCATTCACCGACTTTGAGGTTGTCACCAATTTCTGTACTAGATGGAGTAAAAGGATAAAGGTGGATGAAATGAAGGTTCAAATACGAGACCTAACGAAAGACTTGACTTGGTATGAAAGGTGACTATCACAGGAAAAGAACTATGCTCAAGGATCTGGGTTCAGTCCCTAGATTTCCATTTCATTTTTTACCGAACTTCCTACAGAGAGGAAAACTATGCTCATAGCCTCTATTTCATTTTTTAATGAGATTTCCACGGAGAAGAGAAACTATGGTCGTAGCTTCTGTTTCATTTTTTAATGAGCTTTCTACAGAGAAGAAAACTATTCTCATGGACTCTTCTTGATCATGGCTTCCAAGAGGATAACACTCTGGAAGGACACCATGTCAAGGGAAAAAACTTGGTCGTGGCTTCCAAGAGATCTTCACTGGATAGAAGAACAATGCTCTGGAAGGAACACATGTCGAGGGGCGTGATAGGGGTAAGGAGATCAGGCTCCAATAGCCCTACCAAAGAGATCACCATGTCAACTACCGGATCTAAGTCATTGGAAGTTGAAGTCATGGGAGACAACGCCACATAATTGATCTGTGGCAAGGGTGATACCGACTACATATACATACTGTTTAGGAAGGTCATTGGGTTGATGGTCAAGTCAGGGCCAACAAATGAAATTTGATCAATAGTCACCATTATTCCATCATGCGAGAAAGATATCACACGAAAAAAAGTTGACACAATATCTTTCATGGCATAGACATAATCTCGCCCAAGGAGTAAATCGAAATCCAAGAGGTCTTGGACTACCATAACTTCAATAAAGACATTTTTCCCTCCCAAAGTTACAGGAAACTGAGGAAGTATCCCTAAAGGGTGACTGTTTCTTCCGTTAAAAGCGAACAGAGTCTGGGTAATCGGCACAAGCTGAGGAAAACCCAAAGTTTGTCAAGCAATAGAGGAAAAAATACTAACGGATGAACCTTCATCTATCATTGCATGAGGAACATCCTGACCACAAACCTATACAGTAATATTGAAAGGAATGTGAGAGGGAAGACGAGGTCCAGTTAGCACACCCCAATCAAAAAGGATGGCTTCATTACTTGGAGAGGGTTTCGTGGGAGAAGGAGGAATGCCCCCCAGCACGATAGATTTTGTATCAACGAGAAAAATGTGGGAAAAATTGGGTTTACTCTCTAGAGGGAGAGTAGGATCAACCAATGGTGGAATCGGATTGACCACTTTGGCACTCTTTAGAGGAGGAGTGGGATTGACCGATGATCTAACCGGAGCAACCACTTTGGCACTCCTCAATGGAGGAGTGGGATCGACCGATGGTGAAACTAGATCAACCACTTTGGCACTCTTTAGAGGAGGAGTGGGACTAACCAATGACAGGACTAGATCAATCACTTGGGTTTCACTTTGCAGATGAAAAGTGGGGTTGATCGATGATGGAACTGGATCAGCTACTTGGGTTAGTGGTTCAACCGAGGATGAAACTATATTGACCACTTGATCAACCGGACTGACCGGGGATGGAATGGGATTGACCATTCCATCAACTAACGATGGGTTGGGGGAAATCTTACAATAAGCATTTGGAATTTGAAGCTTTTCCAAAAGAGAATAAGCCTCATCCATACAAGGACAAAGGTGAGAATAATGATCACCTTCACATAACATACAAGTAAATTTGATAATTGTCTTCTTTTTACCAACCTTAACGTCATTATTTGACGGGGCATCACCAGCATGACCAGTAGGGGTTGATGATGTGGAGGACCACATTTCTAAGACCTTGGGAATACCAAGGCAATCCCTCAGAAAGTGGTCACCCTTACAAAGACTGCAAGGGAATTTGGGTTTTAGATTCTTCATTTTAATCTTGTTGACCTCATCAACACTCCCAGTACTATTAATAGCAGTTGGTTGCTTGGATCCAACATCTGATATGGTTGGAGGCTTGGTCATTGTCAGGTTCTTCTTCTTCTTCTTTTTCTGTTTCTTCTTCTTCTTATCAACCTAGCTACTTGCTTTAGAGCTTTCACTAGGTAAAGAAGGATAAATGGAAGGAGACTTGCTGGGTGAAGAAGGAGAAAGGTCGACATGAGGTTGAAGTGTGGGTGGTGTGCTTACATCTGAAGCACCTGCATTCGATATCACCGGAGTGGAAAACAACCATACCGGTAACCCAATTGTGAGACCTGGAAGGCTCAAAGTAGCAATGTAGGAGGACCAATGTTTTCGTAAGAAGAAAAAAAAAAAAAGTTCCCCTGGAAAAGGGGTTCCTTCATTGGTCATTTCAGGAACTAACGCCATAAAAATAAAGATCCAACCTAGATTCTGCTAGGGAGAACAAACAACACATGCTAAAAATCTAGTAAGCAAGCAAGTAAACAAAACCTTATCACAATGAGCACACTAGTTGGTGATGAAATCCAACATCGCGGGAACAAAGTAAGAAGAGGCTGAGATAGAGCGGGTGGAAACGTTATGTTGATGACTTGCTTGACGGACTTACACCCTGGTGCAAGCTCCCACACATAATCATGGGTATACCCTCCAAGGAGCCCGAGTGAGTCTGGCCAACATCGATTCGAGGTGCCGTGAAGACTTCCCCCTCCACAGTCACCTTGTGTAAAGACCCTAAAGAGATAGGCCACTAAGATTACCAACTACAACAGTGATGCCTGGGGAAACAGTCGACAGTCCAATCCACGCACAAGGGCAGTGTATCTAGCCCGAAATCAACTTGAAAGGCTTCCACTCATCAATGTGGGTATACCTTCAAGCGACCCCCATAATACACACAATCTCTACACCAAAACCCCCAGGTGAGTAACTCTACTAGTCTCAATGCGACCTCAGGTTTGACCCTTGTGTGAGAAGGGCTTCCCAAAACAAAATGTAGCAATTGGATTTCACCGCTCCCTAACACAAGATCCTATGTTTGTTTGCAACTTTGGAAAGTTATCTTTCACACCTATTCCAAAGCCCTACAACTAATCTAATGTAGGTTTGCTACCAAAAAATGTAAAAATGTCTAATCAATTTTAGTTTAGCGCTTGATTTTTAAGGTTGTTCTTACTCAAAAGGAAAATGGCATGGACAATATGGTGTTTTGACCAACTCGAAAGTTATGCAAAGAGATGATTATGCAATATTTTCATTTCAATGAAAGTTATGCTACAAGAAGGAGAAAACATTCATCATTCCAGATGCACAATGTCCCAAAATACCAAAAAACATGCAATTATGCTACTTCAAATGCAAGCTAGTTTCACTACCCAAAAGCAAGAATACATTTATCTTCTTTGTTTGATTATGATGTATACAGAAAGTAAATACAAAATCTTCAATGCTCCACTACTTTCAATCAGGAGAAAGAGTCCTATGCAAATGCAAAAGACACGAAGTAAAAGGGATATAAACAAAGCATGCACTCAAGGCGGTGAGGTATGAAAGAAAACAAGTAGAAACTTGTTCTGACAAGAAATAATACCATCAAGGATTCTACAACCAATCAAGCATTCAAGTAACACAAATAAAATGTAGAGAAGAATCCAAGAAATGATAGGGAGAAAGAGAAATCACTCAAGACTGTCCTGACAAAAAAGTAGCTGGAAAAAGCAATTTCACATTTCTGAAAAAGGTTTCAAGATCCAAGAAATACAATAGGGAGTGATAAGAATAAAAAACCATCAAAAACCAATCCAAACAACTTCACAAACCAACCACAAACTCTGGGTAAAGAGCTCTGCAAAACAGGCTGCAAAAGACTAAGCAAAAGAAGGCAAAAACTCTCAGAAAAGAGACTAGTGCTCCCCCAAAAGGATGCACAGAGTGTTGCAACTCTCCCTAAGACACTGTAGGGAAGCATTGGCACTCTAGTATGGCCTATGGGGGGGCGTTGATTCTCCCATAAACTCAGAAAAATAGCCAAACAAATGCAAAAAACTCACCCAGAATGCATAAAAATTGGTGAAAATGCTAGTGAAGGTAGGAGAAGGCTAATGGATCATAAAAAAAATAGAAAAAGTGATCTAAAAGGTGGTAAAAGGGAAGGGACAAACCAAGGAAATACAATAGGATTCCTTCCCCAGTGGAGTCGCCAATTTTTGTTACTGGAGAATTCCCCTGTGGACAAGTGGATTTCCACTTGGATACTAGACCCCTATGACCCAGATAGAAAAGTGCTAATGTGGACACTGACATTCCTTTTCATGAAGCTAAACTATTCAAAGAAGAAGAAGGAAGAAAGGTAAATATTTTTATCGACATTTGTCCTTGCTTGATCCAGGCCGATCTTGATCTCCAAGTTCTTCAAAAGGTCCTGTAATACAATGAGCAACAACAACGAAACATACTTCCTACTCTACCATGATTAGCTTCATAATGGATCTATAAACTAAACAAGTTCATGAAACGTACACAAACTTTAAAGGAAATAGGCCAAGCATAGATTTATATTAATGAAAACAAAGTGAAATGCTTACATCCATAGATGTAGATGTAGCAGCTTCACCAAGCTCTCTTTGTCCAGACCCTTGCTCAAATAATCCACACACAAAATGATGATGCTTTACTATTCATCTCCCTTATGAGATCATAAGTTTGATGCCTCTAAATTGCCCTCTATTTTCACCATGAGAAGGCCTCCTTATATAAGCTTGGAGAGACCCAACCACCTTAGAGATTCTTGGGATAGGTTGRGGATATTTCTCCATCAGTTGTGGATCCTCCCTAAGATGTAGCCTTGACCTTAGATTCGAATCCAACCAACTCCAGAGATGAGGGGGATTTATCCCTAATTTTCCTCAACAACCCAAATTTTCTAAAAAGGTCAATGCTCCCCCAAAAGGGTGCACAGAGCGTTGTAATGCTCCCCCAAAGAAGGGTAGGGAGCATTGACACTCCCTAACAATGGGTAGGGGAGCAATGCCTTCCAAAAATCATTTTTTAGTGGTGTTCTTAATGGAAAATGCTTTGTACTCTTCATCAAATGATTCCTCTTCCTTAAATTAGTCTTTGAGGGTGTCTTAAGTGTCTCTGTGATGTCGTTAGAGACACAACATAGGCGAGATGGCAGTATGATGTTTGCGACACTTGTGGTCAAGATGCGACACTTGTAATGACGACACTTGCGACACTATTGAAGTGAGTAATTTTGATGTGTAACAC
>JASDQU010960048.1:10652-23941 GCA_032191745.1 Picea mariana | reverse complement strand
GAAGAGATTCAAAAGAAAATCATTTCACAGGGGCCCTCGGAATCCCTACTGGAGGAGGAGGATATAATTAAAACATAGTTGGATGAGAGATACAAATAGGAGGAAATATTATGGCGACATAAATCTAGAGTACAATGGCTCAAGGAAGGGGAACATAACACTAAAGTTTTTCATCGCTTCATGATCCAACGAAGACACAAAAATTGTATCACCAGGCTGGAAAATGATCAGGGTGAGAAAATTATGGACCACGAAGGGCTGGAGCGAGAGCTCACTAATTACTACAAAAATATGCTAATTGAACCGATCCCAGATCGATCTCAAGCCATCAATAAAATTTCTCAACACATACTGGTGCTTATATCACCGAAGCATAATGAAGCACTCTTAAGACCCATCACCATAGAGAAAGTGGATCAAGCTATGAAAGAGATGCTGGTGGGGAAAGCCCCTGGACCGAATGATTTTACCACGATTTTTTTCCATCACTGTTGGCTAATGGTGAGAGAAGAAGTCTGGCAACTAGTAGAGGAATCATGCACTTCTGGCAAGGTGTTATCAACCCTTAATGCAACCTTTATCACTCTCATTCCAAAAGAGGAAAATGTCTTTCACCCAAGTCAATTCTGCCCCATTTCCATTTTTAATGTCACTTACAAAATCATTACAAAGGTAATTTCCATCCGACTCAAGCCGATTCTACCTTTCATCATTTCCAAGGAATAATCCGACTATGTAGAGGGGCGACAAATTCTTGATAACATTATACTAGTTCATGAGGTAATTCACTCTCTCAAGTCCACCTGGACTCTGAGTATTCTCCTTAAACTAGATCTATCCAAATCATTTGATAGATTAAGCTGGAAATACATAAAATACATTCTCTTAGCTTTTGGCTTCAGATCCGACTCGGTCAATTGGATTCTCAATCTTATTTCCTCTGCATTTTTTTCCATACTTTTCAATAACGCTCCCTCCAAACCCTTTAAATATTCATGGGGGATAAGGCAGGGGGATCCCCTCTCCCACTTCCTCTTCGTCATCATGGCAGAAGGCCTCAACTGATAAATTAAGGCTTCCATAAGAAATGGCTCTCTCAAGGGCTTCTCTCTTCATGGGATGTAGCCACCAACCTCTCATAATCAATTCGTAGATGATACAATGCTTATGGGAGCCCCAAATTTCCATGAAGCTTACAAAATTCATGAGATTCTATCAGAATTTTGTGATGCCTCTAGCATGGAGATCAATTTCTCCAAATCCCAGCTTTACTTCTTTAATACTCCTCCAAATATCCAAAATCATATCTCTCGTCTCCTGCACATTCTGTGGGGCTCCCTTCTATCCAATTATCTTGAGATTCCCCTTACTAACTCAATGAATCATAATATCTCTTGGGATCCTCTTCTACAATATCTCAAAAAATGTTTGAACTCTTGGACCTTTCACTATCTCAACTTAGCTGGTGGACTTGTCCTACTTAAATTTGTCCTTTAAGCCATTCCAACCTATCTTTTTTCGGTTCTAGCAGCTCCCAAAAATGTTTTAAATGTCATATGCAACCTTCAGAGAAAATTCCTATGGAAAGGTCACAAAACTAATAGCAAATGGGATTTGGTCAGTTGGGATAAGATCTGCAAACCAAAACTAAATGGTGGACTGGACCTCTGTGATCCCGACTTGTTAAATGAAGCAATTAGAGCCAAAATTTGGTGGAGTTGGCTAAAATATCCAAAGGAACTATGGATAAGACTCTGGCGGAAAAAATATATTTTGAGGATAGAATAAACTCAACTTATTTGCATAACAACTCATAATGTTGGCTCCAACATTTGGAACACAACATGGCACAATAGCCCCATTGCTCGGGATCATGCTTTTTTAAAGATAAGGGGAGGCCATAATGCCCTATTCTGGTCCGATTCATGGAAGAAAATCCCTCCGCTACAATGTATGGAACACGTAAGCCATATTCAAGAAAAAATACCACATAATGAGGACTTAAAGATTGCAGATCTATGGAAAGAAGACCCTTAGACTCTCAATGTCACATAATGGAAAACTACTCACATAGACCTACAACTACTAGAGGACTATAATATCAAACCATGTCAACTTGAGGTTGCCCAAAGAAGAATTCACAAGAGGAAGGGAGAAGACATATTTCACTGGGGGCATTCCCCTAAGGGAACATTTTCCATCGAAGAGGCATATGGATTGAAAGCCCAATTTCATCTCTAGCCAAAAGAAGAAATATGACATAGAATCTGAAAATCCAAACTATAGCCAAAAGTATTTCTCTCCCTTTGGATTCTTACGCAAAACCAAATATTAACATGGGACAATTTGAGGAAAAGAGGGTTCGTTGGGCCCTCGGTTCACCATCTCTACAGAGATCAAGAAGAATCAATGGAACACCTACTAAATCAATCTCCCTTTAGCCTCAGCCTATGGAATGAATTTGCAAGTACTATGAGAACCACATATAGGGAAGGAGACAACATCACTCTCACCATCAGAAAATGGAAACAATCAGGTTTCTCCAACTCCATCCTTAACCGAATGTGGCAGCTATTGCCAGGTTTTGTGGTCTGGCAAATTAAGAAGGAAAGGAATCAATGAATCTTTCAAAACAAGTCCACTAATCACACCTTTTTCTAGTCACAAATATTTGGACGCATTCATGAAACCATAAGATCTCAGCGATGGAATAGTGAAGACTTCAAGGCTATCCCTAGTGAGAGACTCATACTATCCAAATGGCAGCTCAGTTTGGATCCGAACCAACAAAACGTAAATCCTAAGCAAAGAATACATCATCACCAAAGCTCATCGGTCTGGCACCACCCCCCCTAGTTTCCATAAATTAAATTTTGATGGTGCCTCCAAGGGCAACCCAGGACCAACATGATATGGTGTAGTACTCAGAGACAAGAATGGTTAAATCACTCACATCCAGGCTTGGAATTTAGGCATTGATTCCAACAATTCAATGGAGCTTTGGAGTCTAATACATGGGATACAAGTGGCCTCTCATGTGGGGATTAGCCAATTGATAATTGAAGGTGATTCCCATATTATCATATCCATGGCCACAAAAATTATCGATGGATTAGATGTGAAAGCCTCACCTAGTTGGCACCTCCTTTACCCTCTAACTCTCCTAAACACTCTGTTGCACTCTGGCCTTAACCTTATTCCCTCACATGTTCGCAGAGAAGCCAACAAGATTGCAGATAAGCTGACAAATGAAGGTGTCT
The DNA here is from genome assembly GCA_032191745.1 of Picea mariana. NCBI lineage: Eukaryota > Viridiplantae > Streptophyta > Pinopsida > Pinales > Pinaceae > Picea > Picea mariana. Next base: position 20,681 of record JASDQU010960048.1, on the reverse strand, counting down.
CTTTATCATGTGAAGACCTATGTTTCAGAGCAAACCATAGTCCCACACCCTCTATACTCAGGCATTGTCAAGAATTAGCCATCTCAGATTGCACTGCCTCGAATGGAGTGACAATTGTACATCCATGAAATTTAAGTTAAGGTCATGTTGATGGGTAGAAGTGACCTCTCGTCAACTAGAAGGGAATAGCCCGATCCGAGGTCCTTAAATCAAGACCCAAGCTGTTTAAATTGGCTATCCCTGACAGGTTTAATGGCTCCGTTAGTCAAAGAGAACACTAAGTTAATGAAACTACAGATAAGTAAACCAACAGGGTAACTATTGATTAAACTATTTACTATGTACACTAACATATACTATACATACTGCCTAAATACATAATTTACAAATATACAACAACAAGATTTTTGAGAAATCTTGTGAAACTAAGAGTTTATCAAGAGGAACTAAATCTCAGGCGATTTCAAAATACTAAAAGAACTACTATTAATCTACAAAATACTGCTAATCTGCTTCAATTTCAACATAACAAAAGCATGAACGTAATGGTAGCAATTTTAGTTCAAATGGCTAAAGCATTTAAACCATTACTGATAAGTTACATTCGCTATCATAAATGAATGAAAATAAACAAAATTTAACTAACCTATTATTGGCCAACATTAAAAGGATGGCACTAGTTTCTATTCCTCCTACGTAAAATTCGTCCAACAACCTTCCTGTAAAGAGAAATCTATTGCAAACATGTGCAATGAACATAATAACATTCAAAGAAAATACCTCCAACAAACAATCAAAGTCTACTTAAAACACAAAAGGAACAACTTCTTAAATTGATTCTTCATGCATGTATATAAACTTATTCTGCAAAAAGGAAACAATTTCATTTAACAAAATGGGCCTCGATATGCATAAGCTATACAAATAAACTTTATATGCTATGACATACGAGATAAAATAATTCTTGTCACAAAGAATCATAAACATTGGGATGATAAGCCATTAGATTAGAAACTGAATACAATGAATGCAATTGATAACAATATTAGTGTGTTGATTAATCAGACAAAAGGTAGATTTAATTAACACAATGCTATTGCAAGAAGAACATGAAAGGTAACATTCCAACAAAATTTACTCATAGATAAACCCATAAGCAAATTGGAAATAACACATTCTCCTTAAGCATTCATTTGTTCATCATCCCAATAATTTCTCCTCCCCTTTTATAAGAATAATAATCTGGTTTTTATAATGTTTACCCAAGCCAAGTCGAATTCTCCAGTAACAAAAAAATCATATTCGCCATTACGAATATGTTACAGGACAAAAATGTCAAAATAACAATTCTGGGAAAAACAGTTCAAAAAGTCGTTGATATCTGCAAAAATATTTGGTTGTTTGCAAAATGGATTCACAGTAAGCTAAATTGACATGTTTAGCAAATAGGTTTTGAACGGTTTCCTGAAATTCTCAACAGTTTGCTCAGAAATGCATCCTGAAGTTCACCTTCCGTGAACTGACATAAATGCTTGACTTTATCTACTTGATCCTTATAGCAATGATCTGCCAAATTAAGGAATGATTTTCCAGTGCCATCGGATTTACATCTTCATGCACAAGATATCCATGCATTCTCCAAAAAATACCAGAGTTTGTTTCTCCAAAGTATAGTAAAATAATCCAAAGATCTGCCCAAATGACTATAATGAGAACCTTTGATTTGTAATTCGATTTGCCAGACTGTTGTCCCTTTTCCAAGCATTTTTGAAAATCAATGAATATAGCCAATAAATAACCAAAATACCATAGAAATAGAATGGCTACAGAATCTATGATTTTGTAGTTGTTCTTTTAAAATAAATTTTAAACAAGCAAGAACGAAATTCACATCTCAAAAAGAAAAGATCCTTCAACACGATACTATTCACGATCCTAATGATTAACAACCTATACCTTTACGATTTGATAAAACAAAAATGTTAACTCCAGATACATTGACTTTTCTATCATGTTCATGTTCTTTACTTCCTGATTTGTCTCTTATATTTACTGATTGAATTTCAATTTTCCATTTAGGTGGGTGGTCTTACAAACATCAATCGATACTTTGATCTATGCATCAAATAAATATGGATATGGTTCATGTACTTATACACATTGGGATTACATGTTTGAATCTTCGCAAAGTTTGACCTTGAGAATCTGAGGTAATAACAATTTTAACAGGGGCAGACGTAATAGTTATATGGGTGCCCGATCACTGTGGTTTCTCCTCTTATCCATAAGTTTTCTTATGCCTAAACTGATCCATCAATAACACACAGGTGTAACAAGCACAATGAGTCTTTGAAGCTAATCTTGTTTTCTATGGGCGTGATACTTGCGAAGCTAATGTCGAGACCAAAGTCCATAATGAAGAAATACTAACAATCATTTCCAATAATAAGCAATTCAAGTAACAACAAATACATTGACTCTAGTTATGACACACTGAGTCTTTGATGATTCATTGAAGGTCATTTCTTCAGTAGTAATCATGACTTATAGCAAAAAGGAATCATAAAAAAAGAGTTATAGCACTTTTTGGACCTTATAATCAGTTTGAGCTAGGAAGTTATTTCGTCAACATAGAAGTCATTAAAAACCAAAACCCCGTGAGGAATGAAGTCAAAACCTTGTTTGGATTTCATGTTGGAATTCATGAAATTCAAACCGATAAATATGAAAGAAGACAACATCAAGGTCACTCTAAAAGAAATGCAAACCATTCAAATCCAATCAAATCAAAGGGAAACAAATGAAGAATGCAAATAAAACTAAAGAAACCCTAATTTGCAATCGAAACATGGTGAAGAATTTGGGGGGTTGTTGTTCACCACAACAAATGACGGCTTACTGGGTGAAGCAACTATCTTTGCTATTATAACCTGGAAAATATAAGATAATCAAGAAAAGAATATTGGGATGTTTCATAAATGCAAAATACTATATCACCAAGAAATTACTTAATCTCTGATTCTTATGAAAATAACAAATGTTGTTTTTATAAATCTAGATTCTCTTTATCAAAATTTAGAAGCTGAATAAAATAATCCCATTTTATATTTTATTACAATTAGAACAAATAAACTTTACCAATAATCAGTTATGGGAAAGACAAAATAATCAGAGAAAGAGCCAGTTATAAATAAGGAACTCCAATACCACAGACATGGGCACTGCTACCAATAGATGTTCATAGCCTCGACATGGTTTCCTTTTAACCCACTTCAAATGCTTTTCTCTCCATTGTAGGGGTTTTATGTAACTTGCAGATCCATTAGTTTTATTTTCTTTATTAAAGATCAACTGAAGACCACTGTCCCGGCTTGGTAACCAGTTGGTGACAATGCCATTCACTGAATCTCCTATAACGAACAAGCTAGCTCGTGATGAGACCCCTTGTCTTACAAATTTACAACTTAAATCCATTACCTTGGTTTGGTGGCTAGTAGTGGTAATGTCACTACAAAAATATCCTATGATCATGGTAGGTTGACTCATAATGAGACCTCCTACCCCTCAGTCAAATTATAGTTTTGGATCAAGCTTATTTTAAATTAATCTCAAAGTGATTACCTACAGGTGGGGAAGCAGATCTGAAGACTTCTTAAAAGTAGTGGGATGACGTAGGAAGTTTTGAAATTAACCAATGCTTAAACCGATGTACTAAGTTTTCCTAGAACCAATTATTTTAAAAGTAGATTGCCTGATGCCTGTTGAATGGGTTGAATATGAGCTCCCTAAGTAATGATAAAGAATTCCATAGAGACTATCAACACAATGTGTAATTGATTTAGGATCAGAGAAGAGAATTTCTAGGATACTTGTATGTGATGTATAAAAGAAACATCTTGTTTAAGATTTCCCTTTAAAAATCAGATTCCAGGATTAAAATAACATAAACTTCTGTTGAACCAAGTGTGGAATCCGCACACAGAAAACAAACAAAATCTGATTTTTCTACATAGAAAATTAGAAACTCAAAATCCATTCAAATCAAAGCAAAACAAAGAAAACTTCAAGAAAATATAAGAACTAATTTGATAAAAAAATAAATAAAACAAAACCATGCTTGAACAAACTAGCATCTCAGTGAGAATGAACAAGAACTGAATCGTTCAATGTTTTGTGTATAAGCATGTTTCTTTCTTTAAGATAGATGAGATGCTAATTTAATCCAACTTATTATTAAAAAGAAAACAAAGTTCAAAAGAAATCAAATGAAGATAGAAAAAATCCTTAATTAAGACAGGTGCAGTTAGGTGCAGTGGTAAGTCATCGCCATGAAATCTGACGTCAAGGTAAAATTACTTTAAACTTCAAATCCCTTATCTCTTTACTCATGCTTCATAATATCTGAAATCATTGCAACATGCTTCCAAGTTTTGTAAAATAAACATTTAATCAAGACATATACGAAAAGGAAAGAGAGAATTAGAAGAAGACTTCCTTGACAACATTCAAACAATGGTTCTCTACGTGCCTTCATCATTGCATTATTCAAAAGAAAAATGTGAAAAACCAAGAAAAACCTAGAAAGACTCTATTCCTACACCTACTCTAAATTACTTAACAAATCAGAATACTAAGTGTAGTCACATTTCCAGTGCAACCATCAGAGTAACTCCAGTCCTAGAATTAAAACAAAATCAAACATCAGTAACAAGAATGGAAGTGCATCGAAGTAAGACACAAATACATCACACTTACCTTTATAATCATCATTTAGAAACAAAGCAAACATGACCTTACCATTCCCTTGAACATTTTTGATGTATGAATCCTCCAGCCAATCCGCAATTCTGTCATGATATGGATCACAAAAGCATGAAAGAATGTGATTGAGTCCAAAAAACTTGCAAAAATTATGGGGACCTGACATAACCATCGGGAAAGACCGAAGTGCCCCATCCTCCTGAAATTTCTCTATTTTCCCATGAATTTCTTCGTATGGAGGATATGAAAAGAATGTGTCATGCTTACCTCCTTGATCTTTATTCACAAATAAGGTGGAGATAGCCTTATCATTCTCTGGAAACTTTCTGTGATATGAATCCTCCAGCCAATCTTCAATCCTATCATAATATGTTCAATTTTTTTTTTTTGTAAGTGAGTGTGAAATCCTATATTACTGTAAGAAGTTATGATACAAAAAAGATAAGGGGAATCCCTTGATCTGCCAAAATGGAAACCAGTTCAGTGGTCCCAGAGTTACACTGTCTAAGATAGCAAGGGGAGGGTTGGGCCGCCACCATGGGAAATTGACCCAGTCCTCCAAAATCTAGTTTGAAAAACTACACCATAACCAAAACCAGAGATACATAAACATAAAAGGTTAGCTCCTACACTGAGAAAACTTGACCAGGGCTGATCCTGCGCTAGTCCAAGTTGATGGGGTGCCTTTCATCTCCATCCTTTCTTGCCTCGTTCTCCTTCTTCTGCTCCATCGAGCGCTTCTTTCTGATACAAGTTGGGGTTCCATTCCGGTCTACTGGAGTAATTTCCACGTGGTGGACATAGCGTTGGTAAAGGTGGAATTGGCATGCCATTCATTCCATTTTTTCCTTTTGGCTCCGCTGGTCCTCAACAAGTCTTTTTGCACTGGCCTCCAGGTTGCTGAGGCGACTCAGAATTTCTATAAGCACCTTCTTCTGGCCTCTGGTTTCCACCCTGTTGGTCTCCTTCCGGTCAACATTCATCTTGCCTATCAACATTTTTGTTTGCTAGGCCTCCTCCACCATTTTGTGGTAGAGGGTTGTTCTGGGTTGTGTGGCCCCTGGGTCCCTTATCCCACTCGCTTCCTGAATTAGTTCTGTCCAGGTGTTACACATGAAATTTTCACACCTACGTACCTCGCCTTAAGTGTTGTAAAGTGTCGTATAGGTGTCACATACACCTTGACACCATGGAATAACCTATGTCACAATCCCTAATCAATGTGGAGGAGGGATATATTACATGAAGGCAAATAAATACTAAGTACATATGAATTATTATTAATATTCATGGAAAAGAAATTGATTAAGTGAGAGAATCAAGTGCACATGAATTATTATTAATATTCATGAAAAATAAAGTAATTAAGTGTGAGGATCCACCTCACATTTGGTTTCCTATTTTTTAGGGAAGGTGGAGGATCTCATGGATGGTTGAAATATTTCCTCCTTAAAATACTTAAGAGATATTTCCTCCCCAAAATCCTTAAGAGATATTTTCTCCCCAAATATTTTAGAGATCCCTTTCTTAGTGGATCCGATGAGAGATCTTCTCCATGGTGGTTAAACCTCCAAATCCTATATAATGAGGGGTTTCCATGGAGGAGAGGGAGGGGATGGAGAATTATACCAAACTTATGATCTCATAAGTGGTATTGGGGGAATGATTTGGAAGCATGAAACCTATGATCTCATAGGAAACACATAGTGAAGCGGAAGAGAATAATCAATGAAGCTATTGTCATTCTGATCGTGGAGCTTTTGAGCAAGGGTTGGACAAGGAGAGCTTGGCGAAGCTGTTGCACTTCATCCATGGCTGTAAGCTATGCTATGATCTCATTAATATAATATGCTTGGCCTGTTTCTTTCTAATTTGTGTTTGATATCACATGAATTTGTCTCTAAGTAGATAGGTCTGTTTCGAACTAATCTCGATAGAGTAGGAAGTTGTTTGTACTTTTGTTTGTCTTGCATGGTCTACCAAAGAGCTCAAGATTGAAGCTCAACTCAGACCATGCAGGGACAAACACCGGTAAAAGGTACATCTTTCCTCCTTCCTCCTCATGCATTAGTTTGTATAGACCTAAAAGGAAGTTAGTGACCATGATAAGCATTTTCGCCTTTTTCGTCCATCAAGTCTCCTTCCATTTCTCCTTCTTCGCCTAGTGAAAGCTCTAAAGCAAGTAGCTAGGTTGATCAGAAGAAGAAGAAACAAAAAGAGAAGAAGAAGAAGAGCCCAAAAAGTACCAAGGCCCCAACAACATCAGATGTTGGCTCTAAGAAACCAGTTACTGTTAATAGTACTGGGAGTGTTGATGAGGTCAACAAGATTAAAATGAAGAATCTGAAACCCAAATTCCCTTGTAGTCTTTGTAAGGGTGACCATTTTCCGAGGGATTGCCTTGGTGTTCCCAAGGTCTTAGAAATGTGGTACTCCACGTCATCGACCTCTACTGGTCATGCCGATGATACCCCGTCAACTAGTGATGTTAAGGTTGGTAAGAAGAAGACAACTTTTAAGTTTCCTTGCATGTTATGCAAGGGTGATCATTACTCTCACCTTTGTCCTCGCATGGATGAGGCTTCTTCTCTTTTGGAAAAAATTCAACTTCCAAAGGGTTATTGTAAGCTTTCCCCCAACCCATCATTAGTTGATGAATTGATCAATCTGGTTCCATCCCCGGTCAGTCTGGTTGATCAGGTGGTCAATCTAGTTTCCTTCTCGATTGAACTACAAACCCAAGTAGCTGATCCAGTTCCGTCATCGATCAGCCCAACTCTTCAGCAAAAGAGTATAACCCAAGTGGTCGATCAGTTTTTATCCTCGATCGATCCCACTCTCCCGTTAGAGAGTGACTCCAAAGCGGTCGATCCGTTTCCACCCGTAGACCCCATTCTCCCCTTGGAGAATGAAACCAAAGTGGTCGATCTGGTTCTGTCATCGGTCGATCCCACTCCTCCTTTGACGAGTGCCAAAGTGGCTGATCCAGTCCCTTCCTCAGTCAGTCCCACCCTTCATCCAAAGAGTGCCAAAGTGGTTGATCCAATCCCTTCCTCGGTCAGTCCCACCCTTCATCCGAAGAGTACCAAAGTGGTTGATCCGATTCCATCATCGGTCAATCCCACTCTTCCTTTGAAGAGTGCTTGTGTGGTCGATCCGATCCAACCATCGGTCGATCTTACTCTCCCTCTAGATAATAAACCCGATACTGCCCATGTTTTTCTCCTTGATACAGAATCTACCGTGCCGGGGGGCATTCCTCCTTCTCTCGTGAAACCCCCTCCAAGTAATGAGGCCATCCTTTTTGATTAGGGTGTGCTAACTAGACCTTGTCTTCCCTCTCACATTCCTTTCCAAATTACAGTATAGGTTTGTGGTCGGGACGTTCCTTAAACGCTGATAGACGAAGGTGCATCTGTTAGTATTTTGTCTTTTGTTGCTTGGTACGCTTTGGGCTGTCCGCAGCTGGCGTCGGTTACACAGAATCTGTTAGCTTTTAACATAAGAACTAGTCAACCTTTAGGGACCCTTCCTCAGTTTCCCGTAACTTTGGGAGGGAAAACTATCTTTATTGAAGTCATGGTAGTCCGAGACCCCTTGGATTTTGCTTTACTCCTTGGGTAGGGTTATGTCTATTCCATGAAAGCTATTGTGTCCACTCTTTTCCATGTGATATCTTTCCCTCACGATGGAAGAATTGTGACTCTTGATCAACTTTCATTCATCGGTCCTGATGGGATTACCTCCCTAAATGGTTCTTATATGACGACAATATCACCCCCGCCACATGTCAATTATGTGATGTTGTCTCCCATGACTTCAACTTCCAACGATTTGGATCCAGTAGTTGACATGGTGATTTCTTCGGTAGGATTATTGAATCCTGATCTACTTACTCCTATCGTGACCCTTGACATGTGTTCCTTCCCGAGTGATTATCTTCCATCCAGCGAAGATCTCCTGGAGGCCATGACCGAGTTTTGTCCCTTGACATGGTATCCTTCCGGAGCATTATCCTCTTGGAAGCCATGATCAAGAAGCCGCCACGAGCATAGTTTCTTTTCTCTGTGGCAAGCTCGTTAAAAAATGAAATAGAGGCCCTGAGCATAGTTCTTTTCCTGTGTCAAGCTCGTTAAAAAATGAAACAATCACCTCTCTTGAACCTTCTTTTCATCCACCCTTCTCCTTTTTCTCCTCTACTAGAGAAATTGGTGACGATCTCAGAGCCAGTGAATGAATTAAAGCTTGGACGGCATGTCTCCAGCCTTTGATGATCATTCTGGAGTTAAGCCACTAGCTTTCAAGCTGGGGGCATATCGAGCTTAGTCTTTGTTATTTCTCGTGCTCGAAAATACATGAGAATGCATCCAGGTAAACTTTTATCTCTTTTTCGGACTTGTATGGATACACGAAAAAGGAACTCCCTGGAGTCTCCTTTAAGATCTTTTCAGACTCTCTAAACATGAAAAGATTGCCGAGTGATCTTGCTTCCTTTCCCACTCATTAAAAGGTTTGAAAGGGCGTCTTTCGAGTGACAATTTATCTCTTTTTCGACCTCGCAAGACTAACATTACGAAAAAGGACAACATTGGAGTCATCTTTAAGTCATTTTCAGACTCTCTAAAAATGAAAAACTACCGAGTTTACCTTCTCTGGACTCGTTAAACAATCATACATTGAAGGGCCCATATGGGATCGAACCCTTACTTCTTCCAGTTCATTAAACAAAGGAAGAGGAACTTACCGAAGGTGAGTTATATCGAGCATGTGTTACCCTCCTCGAGCTCGTTAAATTAAAAAGAGGTACTCGTCTATCTGGATGAGGGAAAAAAATGAAAGAAGCAAGCCAAGCAGTTTTTGAGAACATTATCAAGCAACTCTTAGAGTCGCCCTTGAACATGGCACTTTGTCTTTGCACACATATTAATCCACCGAACCTCTGCATTGAACCAATCCTCTGATTTTTTCTTACTCCTTTGGGTCACTCGACAAAAGTCACAGTATCCATTGCATCATAGTGTTTTAGTCCATGTCATGTTTCTGCTGTTGTGCCTCAGTGTTCAAGGGAAGTATCCGCCTTGAGAGTCAGCCATCACAAATATCTTGTCTCAATACCTGTGTCAGTCCATGTTCATTTGATCTACCAATTGCATCTCTGTGTCTGTTTCGTGTCGTTGATGGGGGATACATCAAGGCCCTCCTTCGACGAGTCTATTCCTGTCGACTTCAACACATTATCCAGGAACTAGACTTAGAAACCAATTAGTA
>JASDQU010960047.1:5378-17334 GCA_032191745.1 Picea mariana | reverse complement strand
TCTCTCTCTCTCTCTCTCTCTCTCTGTGTGTGTGTGTGTGTGTGTTTTAGAAGCTTTGTGTTCTCTAGATAGGTTCTCTGTGCGGGTTTCACTAAAACTTAACAGAAATGATTCTCCCTTTCCATGCACATACATGAAACACACACACACACACACCAATAAATAGATTCCAAATGAGTAAAATGATCCAATCATAGTTCATAATTTCGCAAGTTATCCATATTTGTTCTTTCTATCAAACTACATCCCCGAAGTTCTCCTAAACAAATAAGAAAATAATAAGTTCCTCTCCAATGACCTTTATTCTATATAATCAAATGAAAATTGATTAGTTTAAACATGTCTCGACCCAAGATCATGCAGGTCTAACCAACTTGCCACAGCTCACACTCTCTTAATAACATTAGTAATCATTCATCATCCAATGATCTAATGACACCATCCAAGTATTCAAACCATCATTCCTCAATTCTTCAGATAATAATCATATCAATATCCTCATGTACATGTTAATCAACTCAATCAAGTAAAAATACTAAATACATCCCATTAATAAATATCACTCCACATATCACATGAATAGGTAAATAATCAGTACAATCATACTATAAAACTCATCAATTCATCCAAGATTAACCTCCTAATCCTATGCAAAATAGAGTCAAGAAAGAAGGGTCATTATAGAAAATATCATTCTCAATCCCTCTCTTTTGATAGTTGAATAATTTATTTATGCTTTGTTCGAATTTTTATTGTCATAACAATTGGGGTGGTTGACGTTATCATCTCCTAGATATGCTAAGATAATTCCCACTTCTATGTTTGAGGCATTGACATGTACATGGAACTTCCTTGTCCAACCCATAAATATTAGTATTGGGTATTTGACTAACTTCTTCTTCAAGAACTCAAATGACTCACTATAGTCTATGCTCCATTCAATTTCTACATCATTTTTCAACAATTCATCGAGAGGAAATGTTATTTCAAAGTAATTTGTGATAAAATTCATGTAGTGTTAGAGAATCAAAGGATTAGGTATATCAAAGAACTAGTATTCCAAGAGAGAGGTGGTGTATAAAGACATCACTACATTGTCATCCATTTGTAACACTTGGATGCCAAAAAATAAATGAAATAGACCAAGGTCAATCATCTCAAATTTATCTACTAATTATTTCTTCAAACCCAAAATTAAATTGAGATTGCTTCCAGTACTGACCAAGTCATCCACATACAATCCAATAATCAAAGTTTCATCTGTACATGCAATACATAAATACTATGACTTGATTCATAGAATTTGGAACCAAGATTGAGGAAAAAGTGGACAATCTTCTCCAACCATGCCCTGGGGGTTTGTTTCAACCCATACAAGAATTTCTTCAGTTAGCACACAAGACTAGCATCCTTCTCAAAACTGGGGGGTTCATCCATGAAGATTTTCCGTTAAATCACCATGTAGAAAAACAATTTTTAGATCCATCTAATGTACCTCCTATCAAAAGTGAGTAGAAGGTGAAAGAATAAATGAAACAAAGTTCATCTTTGGAACCAGTGAAAAATTTTGAGCATGGTCAATGCCTCATTGCTAACAAAATCCATTAGCTACCAAACGAGGTATATGAATTTCATTAGCACCTTCATATGTGAATTTGGTATTGTAAAATCATTGACATTTAACCACATTCTTTCCTTGCAGTTGAGGGACTAAATCCCATGTGCCATTCTTCACTAAATAATGATGTTCATTAGCCATGGAATTCTCCCATTCAAGTCGACCATGTGCATCTATATATGCATTTGTATCACATGTCTCTAGCACACATGCCATTAGAGAAACACCACCATGTTGTTTTTCACTTATGGTTATCCTTGATCAGTCATTGATGTTTCCTGCATCAGCTCGAGAAACTTCTGTATTTTTGGCAGCCCATCTGGGAAGACACTACTCAATTGTTGAAAGAATTCTTGTACCAATATCATAATTTTTACATTGAATATGGGTCTCAAATTTTGTATTTGATTATGTTCTAGAAGATCAATTGCAAGTTAAATTAAATAGAGAATTAAAATATCCAATCAATGGTCTTATGAAATAGTTAGTTGATCTGTAATTATCTGTAATTTCCATGGATCATTTCTCAACAATTCAAAATAATAATTCAACAAATTAATACCTAAGGTCGTCTCATTCAATAGACTAATACCTAAGGTATTCTCATTAAAGACAACATATCTTCCATACACAATCTCTTGTTTGGCATATTCAAACAATATGTGGGCCTTCGACTCTTCAAAGTATCCCATGATGATACAAGCATGACTATTTGCATCAAGTTTCTTCCTTCTATCATCCAAAATATGATCCCATTCTATACATCCAAAGGTTCTTAGATGTCCAAGTGAGGGTTTCCTTCCACTCCATTTTTCAACTAGAGTCACATCCCAACAAACAAATTCTACCAAAACTTAGTTGATAGAAATTTGGCATGAAGAAAACAATGTGCCATTTCAACCAAAGTCCACTTATTTCATTCACCAATTCCATTCTATTGAGGTGTGTAAGTCATATTTATCTACAAAGAGATACCATTCTATGATAAGTACTTTTCAAATTACTTGCTCACGTATTCTCCTCCATTTTAAAATCTTAATAATTTCACAAATTCACTATGCTATCCCCCATTTATATGGATAACTAAGGAGATGATGTCTCAAGACCCCCAGGTTATAGAAATGGAGTTTCAAGAGGAAGCCCAGCACATAGAACCCTTCATTCACTGCACATCACCATCCAATCAATGGAAACATCATCCACCACACCTAGCTTGCATAACAGAGGATGGTAGGTCTTGCTCCATGAGGTAACAAGTCTAGTATTGTGGTAAGTGTTATTCTAATAATTCAATCATTTGAACATGTTGCAAAGAATCCTTTCTTGATTTTGAAAACATTTTCTTGGAAATTATGGTTTTTCCCTATTTCACCATGGTTATTGTCATGGTTTCCTAGTAGGTGGCCACCCTTAGGGAAAGGGTTTCTACAGGGGGGTCTCCTTGAAGGGTCATTGTACCAATCCCACTCATACTTTCCACCTTCCATCACTTTTTATTTTCTGTCTCCCAACCTTTTTAGGTTTTTGGCTTATTGACCTAGGAAGGGCATGCACCTCATTTCGTGGGAAAAATGGGCCATTAGGCTTGAAGGTGCCCTAGCAAGAACATCATGCAACAAAGGCTCACCCTGGGATCCCGAGAGCAATGAAACACTTCTCAAAAAATAAAAGTAAGGGACCCATAAAATAAATGATTAATCAATTGCTTAAACTTTCCAAGGTATAGCGTTTGTGGGCTATGTGTTTCCTTTTTAGTGCCCCTTTTTTACTTCAAATTGGAAAGGTATGCAAACCAAGGTAGAGTGTATGTGGGCTATGAATTTCCTTTTTAGTTCCCCTTATTGTCTTCAACTTGGTGACACATGCAAAGTAGATGGATAATAAAGGGTTTGGAAAAATTATGCCTTAAAAACAAAAAGAGAAAAGAGATGTGGCTAGCCCTCAATAAAGGTGCCCATAAATGAGACAATATGAGCCCTTGTATGTCATGAAAACCCATACCTAAAATTATAACCCCATCCACCTCACATCCACTACATGGCCTAGAGAGGTTTCTTCTTGGGAACTTCCCCTACTTGAGGAATTGGTTTACCCAATAGGGCACTATGACACCCCTCCCATATCTAAATTTGGAAAATTTTATAAGGTCTTTGAGCATTTCTTTATTTTGAAAATGGAGGATTTGATGCACATACTTGGGTGGTTCTTTTATTATATATGGATTACATGGAATGATATTATGATTTGTGGACCCTTGGAGGATGTACTTGTTTGTCTTTGCAGGTCCTTGACAAGTGAAAGTTTGATCATGAAGGCACAAGGTCACTTGGACCTTCATTTGGGGCATGAATCCCATAGGTTGGATGATGCAACCCTTCTCTTTTGAACATCCTAAAAGAGGGAAATTTACTTTGGAGGCAATTTATTAACCCATGGAGGTGACTCGCTAACCCTCTTAGCCCCAACATTTTCCTTTGGATGCCACTTTCTACTCTTCTAGGGCATGACGTCACACTTGGAGGGCTAGGGCTTGGTGGTATTAGATTATTTGATGATGACTTGGCATGTTTTGATGGAGGAATATCTTTTCACTTGAATATATGGACTTTGGAGGCCCAAGGTATCCTTCAAGAAGCTCAATGACTTGATCATTATGTCAAAATGTCACCCCTAAAGGGCATGACGTCATCATTTATGGATTTCTTCTTTTGTAAAATTGAATTATAACTTGTAAAGGGACAAATTAAGGAAGTCGGCCTCCCTAATTTGTGTTTTACCCTCAGTATGTGGAAAAATATGGTTTACAAGTTCTTGTATAAATAAAGACCTTTTCACTTTCATTTTAGATATATCACACTTGAGAGTTACATACTCTCTTGGATGAAATTTTCTCCCTAATTGCGAAATTCACACTTTCTCTCTCTTATGCAATTTTGGATGCTAGTACTTGTCTCTTGGTGGAAAAGTGGTGTGCTATCTCTCTTGGATGTGTATTCTTGCTTTGTGGTGAAATATTCTTGGTAGAAAAGGGTTTATCTTTCTATCTCCTGAAATTGGTAACGAATTTTCTGCATATTTTTCTTATTTCTTCTTGTTTCATGGTTATTATTGTCTGAACCCTTGGAGGAGCATAAAGGAATACATCCTCCACTAAGATTTATCACATTTGTATTGGATAAGCCACTTTGCAAAGGTTATTAGGAGGCGTAAAAAGGATTACACCCTCCTATATTTACATTGCTAGTTTGGTTTTCACTAGGGAGTAAAAATGCTTACACACCTAAGGAGGTAAAAAAACTATCTCTTATAAAAAGAGACCTCATAACCCAATTAATAAGGAACTAATGTAATTTTCATTGGAGATCTAAAATCATTGCATTGATATACGTGAAAATAGAGATATTCCAATTGTCTAAGATGCAAGTTGTTATTTAGCCAAGTGATTCTCTTGTTGTTATAAATTAATTGATACAACCATTAGGGTTGTTGAAAACTTACTCTTTCATCATCTTTTATTACTCTTTCTACCGCTGAAAATTGCAAGTAATTAGTGCTAATTATTCTCCTTGTCAAGTGATTTCATTTGAGTATCTTGCTTGTGAATTTCAGTAGCTATAACTTGTCGTTGTAAAAAAAGGTTTGCTACAGCCACAAGGCTTCCCTAATATATTGTGGTTAACTTCTTTTTTCATCGCTATTTTTCCATCAAGACTTGTGTTTAAGTATTGGGATATTATCTACATGTTTAGGGCTTGATAACCCAATAATTATTTAATGTTTTGGATGGTTAATTTTGCAGCTAGTAATATATTTACTTTCTGATCTATATATTTCCATATTGTTGCAATTTGGGATAGAAAGGATTCTTTCTTGATTCCATTTTATATAAGGCTTGGTTTATGATCATGTGTCTTGTTCTAGGTAGGGTTAATATTGTATTACAAGTACAAAACACTTGGAAACCAACTCCTCCTTCACAATACTCTTTTCCAAGACATTATTCATATCCCAACTTGAACTATAGGGGTTTCACTAATCATCACATCACTTTTCATATCAACCCCCCTAGGTTCATCGAGATTCCCCGCTTGTGGTGATTTCATCATAACTAAAGTGATGGGAGTGTCTATCTAAGGTGACAATGGGTAGATACTCCCATAGTTGTCACACTTTCGTGGATTGGGTTGGGATTTTCCCAATACATAGATTGTGTGATAACATTTTGGCACCAATGTTGGGGAGGATTTTGAATCCTCTTTCGATCTCTAACAACACATTGGAAAGATTTGATCCCAAATCCTTTAACCACAACTTTCTTGGCAACTCCACTTGAGGGAAGTTCCCTTCCCATTCTTGATGAGCCTTTCACAAAGCTCATCTGGTGACTCCAATGACAAATCATGGAGATATGTGATGAATACCTACTGGAAGAATGGGATGATGTCCCAAAGTTTGATGGTAACCCCAATTCGGTCGTTACACATGTTGTCAATTTTGTTGAGTACTAGTTGGTATGAGATAACCTAGATTGATGTTTAGACACACTTTTTCTTGCTATATTTGGATAAGAAGCAAATAAATTTAATCAAGCATGCATGCATCCCAAAGGGCCCAACCTCTACAACAATCCTCATCTAATAATTTATCAAGCATTATGGATCAAAATCCTAGTGACTTGAAGATATCATTCGAGATATTGAGGATGCCTTTCAAGAAAGAAGGTTCTCTTTAGATCTGATTGAGGACTTGAAGGTGGATTCTTTTGAATATCTTGAAAAAAATGAAGTCTTTCTACCTTACCTTCCTCATGAAGTGGTTAGTTGGAAGAAGACAATCAAGAAGCCAAAAGTCAAAGAACAAACCCATGAAGAAAAGAAGAAGTCCAAGGAAGTGATGGATCTTGAAAAAGCACCATCCACTAGAGGGGAAGCCTGCAGTGACGAGAATAATAAGAGTTCCTTCTCTAATCCTTTCAGGAAAAATTAGTTGAAGTACTATGCATTAAGGATTAATCCCCTTGTAATGGATAGGCATTGGAGGAGCATGTCCATCAAGAAAGTTTCCAAGAAGAAAAATAATATTTCCAACGAAGTGAAACATGTTGAGAGAAAGGATGAGACATGCGTATCTATTCTTCTGATTGATCAAGGTGAATTTATATGGTATTTACCTCATCCCACACATGAATATAAAGAATACTTTCTTGAAGTACATCATCCAGTTGAAGCCGCCCCAACCTTTTTTCTTCCCACACACGAAAACAAAGAGGTGGTCAATTTCAGTCATACATATGGTTTTATGAAGGAACCCTTGGATGTGGTTGATGAGAACATAAACACCTTTATATGTATTGGGAGGCATATATGGGAAATGGTTTGTTTCATTTTTTATGGAGATCCCATCTGCAACATTGAGGGCACATTTCAAATAAAGAATGCATAATTGTTTCTTTCAAAATATTGTTTTTCACAAGTGGGTGATACATATATTTGGCAACCTGATGATGATATGGTCACAAATTTATTCTATCCATTTGAGGATGACTTGTCGCAATATACTCATGATTACTTTCAATCATCCTTTAAGAGTTGTGATGCATATCCATTTGGGGATTCGGTTTTGTTCTATGAGGAATTCAAACCACCCTCATGCTCAGATTCTGATGGACACTAGGTTGTGGCCCACCCAGAGTACTCAAAGGCTCACACTACCAAATGGATGTTTTTTCATATTGGGGTTTTGGGTAGGGATTTGTAGATAAATAAGAAACATATTTTAAGTGTGGGAAAAGTTTTTGTGTTGGACCTGAGGCCATCCCTTACCTCATTTCCTCTTCTCTAGGAAATCATCAGATTTTCTTGGGATCTCTTATCTCCTCTCATCCTTCATGGAGTAGTGATGTTTCAAGTGAAGATGAATACAAGTTGTCATGTATACATGGTAGCCCTCTTTAGAGATGGATTGATCAAGCTTATGGCTATTCTTTCCAGTGGAATTTCCTCCCTCCAACCCATGTCCACGAGCTTCATTTCATGATTGATTATATGTTTATTTTTGCTCATGATTATTATGTATTTCACTTATCTTTGTTGCATCACATAATTAAGAACATGGGGAGATACCTTGATGAAATGGTGAGAATGTGGTTGCATTGGTTGTACAACTTAGCTTTCCCATGCATTTTCATTTGCCTTCTCATGCATTTTCATTTGCTTTCTCATGGTAGTTAGTTGCATTTACTTGTAGTAGCATGTCATATCTTTTTTTTCATTTTTGGACTTTCATTATTTCATAATTGATTTCATCATATTACATGATTAGTTTAGAAATTTTTGAAAAAACGAAAAAAAAATATTTTAAAGATTAGTTGCAATTTTGAATTTTTTATTATATGGACAAGGGGTGAGTGAAACACCCTAGATATCCATTTTTTTTTTGTTTCGGTGTGTGTAGGAAAAGGTCTTACCAGGATATGTTGAGGCTCTCATGCACTCTATGGTGAGTACATGTCCCCAAGTTGGAGCTAGACATTATGCCCCATTTCTAGGGATAACTAAGGATATCATGTCTCACGACCCTCGGGTTGTAGACATGGATTACCGAGAGGCATCCCAACACATAGATCCCTTCATTCACTACACATCGCCATTTGACAACATCCAACACACCTAGATTATATCATAGAGGACATCAGGTCTTGCTCCATGAGGTAGCAAGTCTGGTATTGTGGTAAGTTTCATTCTAATAATTCAAGCATTGGAACATGTTTCAAAGAATACTTTCTTGATTTTGAAAAAACATTCTTGGAAATCATTCTGTTTTCCCTATTTCACCTTGGTGAATGTCATGGTTTCCTAGTAAGTGTCCACCCTTAGGGAAATGGTTTCTACTGGGGCATATCCTTGAAGGGTCATTGTATCATTCATGCTCATACTTTCCACCTTCCATCACTTCTTCCTTTCTATCTCCCAACCTTTTAGGTTTTCTGGCTTATTGACCCAAGAAGGGCATGTACCTCATTTTATTGGAAGAAGGGTCCATTAGGCTCGGAGGTGCCCTAGCAAGAAAATCATGTTATAAAAGCTCACCCTGGGATCCTTAGAGCAATGAAATGCTTCTCAAAAAATAAAAGTAAGGGACCCATAAAATAAATAACTAATCAATTGCTTAAAATTTCCAAGGTAGAGCATTTGTGGGCTATGCATTTCCTTTTTAGTGCCCCTTATTGACTTCAAATTGGAAAGGAATGAAAACCAAGGTAGAGAATATGTGGGATATACATTTCCTTTTTAGTGCCCCTTATTTTCTTCAACTTGGTGACACATGCAAATTAGATGGATAATAAAGGGTTTGGAAAAAATATTCCTTAAAAACAAAAAGAGAAAAGGGATGTGGCTATCACTCAAAAAAGGTGTCCATAAATGAGACAATACGGTCCCTTGTATGTCATGAAACCCCATGCATAAATGTCTAAACGCATCCACCTCACATCCTATAAATGGCATAGAGAGGTTTTTCCTTTGGAACTTCCCCTACTTGAGGAATTGGTTTACCCAATAGGGCACTATGACACCCCTCCCATATATAAATTTGGAAAATTGTATAAGGTCTTTGAGCATTTGTTTATTTTGAAAAGGGGGGATTTGATGCACATTCTTGGGTGGCTCTTTCATTAGATATGACTTACTTGGAATGATATTGTGACTTGTGGACCCTTGGAGGGCGTACTTGTTTGTATTTGCAGGTCCTTGACAGGTGAAAGTTTGATCATGAAGACACAAGGTCACTTGGACTTTCATTTGGGGCATGAATCCCACATGTTGGATGATGCACTCCCTCTCTTTTGAAAATCCTAGAAGAGGAATGGTGCCTTTCGAGGCACTTGATTATCCCATGGAGGTGACTCGCTATCCCTCTTAGCCCCAACATCTTCCTTTTGAGACTACTTTCTACTCTTCTAGGGAATGGCGTCACACTTGGAGGGCTAGGGCTTGGTGGTGTTGGCTGATTTGATTATGACTTGGCACGTTTGGATGGAGGAAGATGTTTGCACTTGAAGACATGGCCTTTGGATTCCCACCGTCTCCTTCAAGAAGCTCAATGACTTTCTCATTATGCCAAAACATCACCCCTAAACGACATGATGTCATCATGTAAGGCTTTCTTCTTTTGTAAAATTGAATTATAACTTGTAAAGGGGAAAATTAATGAGGTCAGCTTCCCTAATTTGTGTTTTACCCTAAGTATGTGGACAAATTTTATTTACAAGGTATTGTATAAATAAAGGCATTTCCAGTTTCATTTTAGACATATCACACTTGAGAGTTACATATTCTCTTAGCTGAAATCTTCTCCCTACTTGGGCAATTCGCACTTTCTCTCTCTTATGCAATTTTGGATGCTAGTACTTGTCTCTTGGTGGAAAAATGGTACGTTATCTCTCTTGGATGCTTTTTCTTGCTTTGTAGTGAAATATTCTTGGTAGAAAAGGGTTTATCTTTCTATCTCTTGAAATTGTTAAGGAATTTTCTGCATATCCTTATTATTATTTTTTTGTTTCATGGTTATTCTTGTCTAAACCCTTGCAAGAGTATAAAGGCATACACCCTCCTGATTATTCTCCTTTCCAAGGGACTTCATTTGAGTATATTGCTTGTGAATTTCAGTGGCTAGAACTTGTTTTTGTTGCAAAAAAATTGCAACAACCACAAGGATGCCCTAATATGTTGCAGATAACATCTTCTTGCAGCCCTATTTTGCCATCAAAATTTGTGTTTAAGTATTGGGATATTATCTACATGTTTAGGGCTTGATTACCCAATATTTATTTGATGTTTTGGATGGTGAATTTTACAATGATTAATATATTTATTTTTCGATCTATATATTTTCATACTGCTGCAATTTGGGACAGCAAGGATTCTTGCTTGATTCCCTTTGATATAAGGCTTCGTTTATGATCATTTGTCTTCTTCCAGGGAGGGTTAATACTGTATTGTAGGTACAAAACACTTGGAAACCATATCCTCCTTGAAAAGACTCTTTTCCAATAAATTATTCATTTCCAAACTTGACTTATATGGGTTTCACTCATCATCACATCACTTTTCATCTCAATCCCCCTAGGGTAACCGGGATTCCCCCTTGTGGTGATTTCATCATCGCTAAAGCGAGGGGAGTGTATATATAAGGTGATAGTGGGTTGATACTCCCATAGTTTTCACACTTCCATGGATTGGGTTGGTATTTTCCAAATCTATAGATTGTGCGATAACATTTTGGTGTCATTGTCAAGGAGGATTGTCAATCCTCTTTTGATCTCTAACGACACTTTGGAAAGATTTGATCCCAAATCCTTTACCCACATCTTTATTGGTTACTCCACTTGAGGGAAGTTCCCTTCCCATTCTTTATGAGCCTTTCACAAATCCCATCTGGTGACTCTACTGACAAATTATGGAGGTATATGATGAATACCAACTAGGAGAATGGGATGATATCCAAAATTTTGATGGTAAGTCATGTTCAACTATTACACATGTTGTCAATTTTGTTGAGTACAATATTTGGTATGAGATAACCCTATTGATGTTCAGACACAATTATTCTTGCTATCTTTTGATAAAAAACAAAGAAATTTGATCAAGCATGCCTGCATCCCAAAGGGCCCAGCCTCTACAACCATATGATAATTTCTCAAGCATTCTAGACCAAAATCCCAATGAATTGAAGATATCATTCGGGACCTTGAGGATGCCTTTTGGGAAAGAAGGTTCTCTTTAGGTATGATTGAGGAATTGAAGGCGACTTATTTCGAATATCATGAAAAATGTGAAGTCTTTCTTCCTTACCTTCCTCCTGGAGTAGTTAGTTGAAAAAAGACAATCAATAAGATAGAAGTCAAAGAACAGGCCCATGAAGAGGAGAAGAACTCCAAGAAAGTGATGGATCTTGAAAAAGCATCATCCACTAGAGAGGAATCCTACAATGATGATAAGAATAAGAGTTCATTCTCTAATCCTTTCAGGAACAACCAGGTGAAGTATTTAATGTTAAGGATTAATCCCCCTGTAATGAAGAGGCGTTAGAGTAGCATGTCCATCAAGAAAGATATCAATAAGAAAAGTTAGATTTTAGACAAAGTGAAACATGTTGAGAACCAGGATGAGACATTGGTATTTGTTCTCCCTCTTGATGAAGGTGAAGTTATCTAGTCTTTCCTTCCTCCCGCACATGAATATGAAGAAGACTTTCATGAAGTACATCATCCAATTGAAACTTCCCCATCCTTTGTTCTTCCCGCACATGAAAACAAAGAGGTGGTCAATTTCAGTCATA
>JASDQU010960046.1:58311-74113 GCA_032191745.1 Picea mariana | reverse complement strand
TTGCATGGCGTAAACTTGACATCCCTTTCTAATACATTTCTTGAGTTGCATCGCTGAAACTTGTCTGACTGATATAGGTTTTGGTATGCCTTGGGTTGTTCTAACAGTGCCAAAATTATGTTTATAGATAAGTATCTTTGTATAACAGTCAAGTACTTCGTTGTGTTGTTCCAACCAATCCATCCCGATAATCATATCATAAGATTCTAGTGGTAGTATGTTCATATTGGTCCATATCTTTTGACCATCTAAGATGAACTCAAGATCATAAATAAAGTCAACTACTTTCCTTTTAGTGCCTGTTGCTAGTTGTACAAGCCAAGATTTTGCGTGCTTTAGTTTCTTAAGTTTATTCGACTCTACTACATCGAGAGTAATATGACTTAACGTAGCTCTAGGGTCAATTAAAACATAAATTCAAGTGTCATTGATTTTACCTTCGATTTATACCATCAAGGATTGGTGGTCAGCTTTTCGACCATCTATGGCTGCATTTATCCAATGCAAACTTCTACCCACGTCTCCCACTGTCGAGGCTTCCTACAAATTGTGAACAATAGTTTCGTTTGTTGCAATTAAATGTGGACAATTCCTCCTTAGATGAGGCTCTCCACACTCCCAACACTTTAATGGCTCGCGGGAGTTGTCCCCAAAATTCTTTGTTCCCAGGTTTACCGGTTTACCACTACCTTGCGTATTCAGATGATTTGAGTGAAAATATTTCCTTGGGAAAATTTTTGCTGCATTCCGATAAGGAGTTGGCTGGTATCCCTTCTTCTATTGGTTCATTCGATATTGCTTCTTATCCTTCCAAGTCTTGGGAAACTCTATCCACTATTTATACTGGTCATAACACATTTGTTCTTTCCTGAATACCTCACTCAAGGATTTGGGGCTTTCAAACTCAATTTTGTCCCAGTAGGCCTGTGATAAATAGCTTAAGAATCGCTAGATTTTTAACTTATCCTCTTGGATGTACAGTACAAACCTTAGTAGTTCCATAAATTTATTTATAAGGTCCTCCATCGTCATCTATCTGAGTCGTAACTCGTAAAATTCTTTCATCTTCCTTTCATAATAGCTTTCAAAAAGGTATTGTTTCATGAAATACTTCTTAAATTCGGACCATTCCAACTGTTTCTCCATTAGACCCTTGGCCAATTTCAGGTCCTGCCACCAAATGCTGGCCTTCCCCTTCAAATTGTAGATGGCCATTATGACCTTCATGTTGCTAGAATAGTTGTAGATCTAGAAGTATCTTTTGATGTCCAGCAACCACGCCTCAGCTTCTTCCCCTATCCTGGATTCTCCATCAAAGGTAGCTAGTTTAATATTTTTAAATTCTCCTTCAAGGTGGTCTACTTGTTTTCTTTTTCTGTCTGGTATAGTTTTGTCCTCAACTAAAGGTGTCCCTTCAGATGAACTGTCTCCTTTTTCTGCTTCCAGTCCAGAATTCTTGGAGGCCCTTTTGCTGACTTCTTCATCATGGTTATCGTCTTTTGGGATTTTCTTGGTTACTATACTACGCAACAGGACTTCATTTATCTCTTTTTGTTCCTGTTGTGCTTTCTTCAATTTTTCATTTTCGGCCTTGAAGACCTGTAGTTCAACAATAAGATTCCTCATTGTTTCCAACACCTCTGTGGGTGAGCTTCCATCATTGTTCTATCTTGGATCTCCTAGAGGTCCTTGTTGTGGATTTCCTTCCATCCTGATTTCTGCACCCTACTGAGCTGCCATAATTTACAAAAAACAGAAAGGGATTTATGTTTGAAACCATAAGATTTATTAGTTTTTCATATGTTGGAATGTTTACTAAGTAGCTAATGTGACCCTGTTCAGACCTAGTGTTGTAGCTTTTGCTCTGATACCATACGTAATGTACCTCAAATTCAACATAAAAAAAAATAAATTATGACATATGACATAATTCAATTTTGTTTAAGCTTTAGAATTTAAGAGAAGGTAAGATGCATTTCTGTCCATAATGACATTATTACACCAGTCTAGTTTACTTCAAATAGAAAATCTTATGTGGATAAATTCTTTCCATAATTCGATCACTTTCCTTAAATTTCAAACTACTCCAACATACTTATATGTATATAGGCAATTTCTAAACTTAGGTCGAAGGAACCCTTGAGGTTCGGAGAAAGGATCTGGGTGCACAAATTTTAACCTCTGGGTGGTCGCGTAGGAGAGCAGCTAAAACGAACGGCGGAGACACTTTGGGGAAAATTGTTGAAATCCTGAGAGCCATAGGATCGCACCAAGTTATGAGGTATTTAACCGCTTAGAAGCACCTCAGGAGAGGATCTGTAAGAACAGTGGAAACACTTCGTGGAAGAAGTGTCGAAGTTGTGAGAGTTGTTGAATCTTGAGGAGAAGTGAGGAGATTAAGGCAGAGTATCTTCCAACACTCTAAGGCGTTGAATTTCACTATTTCGGAGTTCAGAGTTTGGAGCAGCAAGTGATTTTGGAGTCGCTACATCGTGAACTCCCAGTTCGCGAAATTGCGAAACGATCGACACCGTTCATCAAGGAGGACACGTGGCGAGTGGTCAAGGTTCAAGGAAAACCCAAAAAGGTTGTGGATCATCAATCCAGTGGGATCATGGTCATCTATTCAAGAGGAATCTGGACTGTTGATCTCTCAAGGGGGAAATTTCCGCATTTTCGGGTTCGGAATTTCGGGGTTTATGAACACCTAATGCACAAACAAAAAGAAATAAGAAATGCCAAATTATGAAATGAGATTAGGGTGTGAGCCAAACAATTTCAGGTTTCGGTGTTTGGTAAACCAAGGAACTCTGCATATATGTAGCAAGCATGTCCCGAATGTCGAAATATCAATTCTGTATTTATTCTCTTTTTAAAATCACACGCTACAACAAATAAACTCGGAATAAATAAATGACCAGGTTCGTAGCTGGTAAAAAAACAAATAATTACTGTGTTTTCTCAAACAAATGAATTTATCAAGAAATAAAATGAGTTTACAAACTCAATAACAAAAAATCATAATCACAGAGCAAACCTCCAAAACAGGGAATAACCAAATCAATTGAGGAAAAAATTCAAGCTATCTCACCCTCTTTGTCCGGAATTACAATATGATTCAAGTATTTATGGGAATAAAACTTGCCCCTTCGACCTTAGGAAAAATTAAATTAGGGCAGTGATGGTATTTCGTGGCCTACAAGGCTAAGGCAGCCACCACTTGACATTGAACCCTCTTGTCTTGAAAGGTCAAGACGACCACCGATCTGTCGTCACAAAGCAGTGAAATGATTACAAACCAACAAGTTTTTCCTATTACAAAAATGGATTATGACACAACAGATTTGTCCCATGGAAGTACTTCAATACAGAATTAACATATACATATCACCAGCATAAATGATTATTTAACACATAGAAGGAGTAGATCAACATATCCTAACCAGTTTTGTGAGAAGGCAAAGGGAACAACCACGTTCCTCCCAACCGTAGAATAGGTAGCCAAAATTTATTGCCCGATTCACCACCTAGCCTGACCATGAATCCATGAGGGCGAATTTGGAAGACTCCTCCTCAGGAATGTCCACAATTCCAGCAGTTATCCTCTTGCCTCACACTTACTCAACAGTTCTCATAACAGCAAGGAAAATCCATAGTCCCTTTTCTCCGCATACTTGGTAGCGTCATGCCTACTCACATATGCTATTTATCAATTTTTCCCAGGTGTTTTTCCCTCCCTTGGGGATTTTCGCAGCTTTCTAAATCCCTGATTTTCAGGGGCTGACAATGGCCAATTCATTGATTTTCCACTTGTAACAATTAGCCTAGGGGTAGATTCAACATGTTCCCCACTCATGGAGTCATGGTCATCTAAATTCAACATTGTTGTTCCATTTGTCCTCCTGCAATTAATATAAAATAATTTTTTTTCATACAAGTGTCATAGTCAAATAGTTAGTTGGGTCAAATTTGGTCTCTTCCCAATAGTCATGTTAATTAATTACAATTATTAAGTTTGAAATTCGGAATTTCCATAAATGGAAAAAAATTTCCAAATTCGAATTTAATAAAAAAGGAATAAATTTCCAATGAATTTAAATTTCAAAACTATTTTATTTTTGGGGATATCACATCCTTTCCCCCTTTAGTAAAACACTTTCTTAAGTGTTCGTTCCCTTCTTGGAACAGGGTTGGATGAGATTTCCACAAATCTCCCTCCAACTCCCAGGTGGCCTCCTCAGGACTAAAGTGCTTCCATTGCACCTTTACTTGAGCGATGACTTTGTTCCGAAGTGCTATTTCTCTCCAGTCCAGAATGTGCATGGGTTCCACCTAGAACTCGCCTTCGGGTTCCACCTGCACCAAGTTCCAATCAATCATATGCGTAGGGTCATGAATATACTTTTTCAACAAAGAAACATGAAATACATTATGAATTCTTATATTATCTGGAAGCGCAAGTTGGTATGCTACAGGTCCAATTCGAGCTAGTATCTCGAAGGGCCCACAAAACCTGGGTGCCATCTTGGCATAGTTCCCTAAATTCAGCGAGCTTTTTTGGGATTTGACCTTCAAGTAAANAACTTAGCTGAAGTTTGGTACCCATTGTTATATGCAAATTCTACCAAGTGTAGGTAGTCTTCCCACTTGGTCAATTTTGTTCTTACGTACATGCAAAGCATATCCTCTATGATCTAGTTTGTCCTTTGGGTCTGTCCATCCGATTGTGGATGATAGCTCATACTGAAGTTCAAGTTAGTGTTTAGTCTTGCAAACAATTCCTTCCAAAAAGTGGATGTAAATTTTACGTCACTATCTAAAACCACCACTTTAGGAATACCATGCAGTCTAAAAATTTATTTCTTGAATATTTCAACAATGTTTATAGCTTTAAAAGTAGACTTTATAGGAATAAAGTGTGCAAACTTATTGAGTTTATCGATTACAACCATGATAGAATCATTTTGTTTCTAAGTTTAAGGAAAACCTGTAATAAAGTCTAGCGATATAGTCTCCCATTTCCATTCTAGTACTGGTGATGGTTGTAATAGGTTGGCTGGGTGTTGGTGCTTGGCCTTAACCTGCTGACAGTCTTGGCACCTAGCCAAGTACACTATTGTTTCGCCCTTCATATTCGGCCAGTAAAATAGTTTTTTGAGTGTTGTTATTGTTTTATGGTAACCTGGATGGCCAGAATACAGTTTCTTATGCACTTCGTCTAAAACAATTAATTTTAACTCTGATGAATCAAGTATATAAAGTCTGTTTTTAAATCGTAATAGTCCCTTCTTGTCGATACTTAGATCTGGTTTATTTGTGTTTGCGATACTGTTTTGAAATTATACCATCACCTTAGTGTAATTTCCGTCGTTAATACTTGTCATCCTTATTCTTTGTTCTAGATCACTTTCTGCCCTGCTGATATTTATCTCAAATAACCCATGGACTCTTCTACTTAAAGCGTCTACTAGTTATTTTCCTTACCCTTGATATGTCTGACCTCGAAGTCGAATTCACTCAGGAAGGCTAGCCACCTTGCTTGTCTTGCATTAAGCTCTGATTGGTTAAACATATATTCCACCCCGCTATTATCCGTCAATAGTAGGAATTTTCTAGCCATTATATAGCGTCACCACATTTTTAAGGCATGTATTACTGCTACCAATTCTAAGTCGTGAATGACATAATTCCACTCGTGTTCTTTTACTTTTCGGGACTTGTAACAAATCACGTGCCCTTCCTGAGTTAGGACACCACCTAGTCCCTCTTTACTTGCATCAACACAAACTGTGAAGTCTTTATTTAGGTATGCTACCTTCAAAATGGGCACCGATATCAATAATTCTTTCAGCTTGTTAAAACTTTCTTGACACTTTTGCGACCAATTAAACTTGGTCCCTTTCTTTTGTAATGACGTGATAGGGTAGGCTATATTGGAAAACCCTTCTATAAATCTGTGATAATATTCGGTGATTCCCATGGATGACCATATATCTGCCACATACTTAGGTACTGTCCATTCCATAATGGATTTTATCTTTTGTGGGTCTACGACAATACCTTCTAAGGAAATGACATGTCCTAAATATTGTATTTCTTTTTGATAAAATTCACATTTGTCAAATTTTTCTTATAGTTTGTGTTTCCTTAATGTTTGCAGAGCTATTCTTAATTGTTCATCATGTTCCTCCTCCATTTTAGAATAGACCAGAATATCGTCTATAAATACTACTACGAACTTGTCTAAGTACTGACTAAAAATGTTGTTCATGAAGAACATAAATGTGGTTGGTGCGCTAGTGAGTACGAAAGGTATGACTACAAACTCCTAATTTCCGTATCTTGTTCGAAAAACTGTTTTGTTTATTTCCTCATCCTTTATCCTAACTTGTTGACAACCAGATCGTAAATCTAATTTTGAAAAGTTCTTGGCCCCACCAACTTGATCGAACAGATCATTTATCCTAGGTAAGGGGTATTTGTTCTTAATGGTCATTTTGTTCAGTTGTCTATAATCGATACATAGTCTTAGAGTACCATCTTTCTTTTTCAGAAAGAGGATTGGTGGTCCCCATGGCGAGACACTCGGTCTGATATACACTTTGTCCAACAATTCCTGTAATTGTATTTTCAATTCTGTCAGTTCTGGTAGACTCATTCGGTGGGGTTGTTTTGAGATAGGGGTTGATTCAAGTAGTAAGTCTATGGAGAAATATATTTCCCTTCTAGGAGGTAATTCTGGTATCTCATCCACAAACATGTCTCTGAATCCATGTAGGACAACAAAGTCTTCTAACTTGGGCTTGTCTTCTTTTTCTAATAGATTCGTCACTTGGGTGGCGTAAACTTGACATCTGTTTCTAATACATTTCTTGAGTTGCATCGTTGAAACTTGTCTGATTGATATAGGTTTTGGTATGCATTGGGTTTTTCTAACAGTGCCAAAATTATCTTTATAGCTAAGTATCTTTGTATAATAGTCTAGTACTGCTTTGTGTTGTTCCAACCAATCCATCCCGATAATCATATCATAAGATCCTAGTGGTAGGATGTTCATATTGGTCCTTATATTTTGACCATCTAAGCTGAACTCAAGATCAAAAATAAAGTCAACTACTTTCCTTTTAGTGGTTGTTGCTAGTTGTACAAGCCATGATTTTGTGTGCTTTAGTTTCTTAAGTTTATTTGACTCTACTACATTGGGAGTAATATAACTTAACGTAGCTCCAGGGTCAATTAAAACAGAAATTCGAGTGTCATTGATTTTACCTTTGATTTCTACCACCGAGGACTGGTGATCATCTTGTCGACCATCTATGGTTGCATTTATCCAATGCAAACTTCTTCCTACGTCTCCCACTGTCGAGGCTTCCTGCAAATTGTGAACAATAGTTCAATTTGTTATAATTAAACATGGATAGTTCCTCCTTAGATGAGGCTCTCCACACTCCCAACACTTTAATAGCTCGCAGGAGTTGTCCCCAAACTTCTTTATTCCCAGGTTTACCAGTTTACCGCTACCTTGCGTATTCGGATGATTAGAGTGAAAATCCTTCCTTGGAAAACTTTTTGCTGCATTTTGATAAGGAGCTGGCTAGTATCCCTTCTTTCGTTGGTTCATTTGAGCTTGCTTCTTATCCTTCCAGGTCTTGGGAAACTATACCCACTGTCTATACTGGTCATATCACATTCGTGCTTTCTTGAATAACTCACTCAAGGATTTGGGGTTGTCAAACTTAATTCTGTACTGGTAGGCCTGTGATAAACAGCTTAAGAATCGCTGGATTTTTACCTTATCCTCCCGGATGTACGGTACGAACCTTAATAGTTCTAGAAATTTATTTATAAGGTCCTCCATCGTAATCTGTCCGAGTCGTAACTCGTAAAATTCTTTCGTATTCCTTTCATAATAGCTTTCAGAAAGACATTCTTTCTTGAAATACTTCTTAAAGTCGAACCATTCTCCTTTAGGCCCTTGGAAAATTTCAGGTCCTGCCACCAAATGCTGGCCTTCCCCTTCATATTGCAGATGGCCATTCTTACCTTCATGTTGCTGGAATAATTGTAGATCTTGAAGTATTTTTTGATGTCCAACAACCATGCCTCAGCTTCTTATCCTGTCCTAGATTCTCCATCAAAGGTAGCTAGTTTAATCTTTTTAAATTCTCCTTCAAGGTGGTCTACTTGTTTTCTTTTTCTGTCTGGTATAGTTTTGTCCTTAGCCGAAGGTGTCCCTTCAGATGAACTATCTCCTTTTCTTGTTTCCTATACAGAATTCTTGGAGGCCCTTTTGCTGACTTCTTCGTCATGGTTATCATCTTTTGGGATTTTCTTGGTTACTATACTATGCAGCAAGACTTCATTTATCTCTTGTTGTTCCTACTATGCTTTCTTCAATTTTTCATTGTCGTCCTTGAAAGCATGTAGTTCAACAATAAGATTCCTCATTGTTTCCAACACCTCTGTGGGTGACCTTCCATCACTGTTATGTCTTGGATCTCTCGGAGGTCCTTGCTACAGATTTCCTTCCATCCTGATTTTTGCACCCTCCTCAGGTGCCTTAATTTACAAAAAATAGAAAGTGATTTATGTTTGAAACTATAATATTTATTAGTTTTACATACATCGAAATGTATACTAAGTAGCTAATGTGGACCTGTTCAGGCCCAGTGTTGTAGCTTTTTCTCTGATACCATATGTAATGTACCTCAAATTCACCATAAAAAAAATAAAAATTATGACATCTGACGTAATTCAATTTCATTTAAGCTTTAGAATTTAAGAGAATGTAAGATACATTTTTGTCCATAATGACATTATTACACCAGTCTAGTTTACTTCGAACATAAAATCTTATGTGGATACATTATTTCCATAATTCTATCACTTTCCTTAACTTTCAAACTACTCCAACATACTTATATGTATATAGGCAATATCTAAACTTAGGGCGAAGGAACGCTTGAGGTTCAAAGAAAGGATCTGGGCGCACAGATTTTAACCTCTGGGTGGTCACACAGGAGAGAAGATGAAAGGAACGATGGAGACACTTCGGGGAAAAGTGTCAAAATCCCGAGAGCCATAGGATCGCACCAAGTTACGAGGGATTTAAGCGCTTAGAAGCACCCTAGGAGAGGAGTGGTAAGAACGGTGGAAACACTTCCTGGAAGAAGTGTCAAAGTTGCGAGAGTCATTGAATCTTGTAGAGGAATGAGGAGATTAAGGCCGAGTGTCTTCCAACACTCTAAGGCGTTGAATTTCTCTATTTCAGAGTTTGGGGTTTGGAGCGGCAAGTGATTTCGGAGTCACTGCATTGTGATCTTCTGGTTCACAAGGTTGCAAAACGATCGACACCATTCATCAAGGAGGACACGTCGTGAGTAGTCAAGGTTCAGGGAAAATCTCGAAAGGTTGTGGATCGTCGATCCAGTGGGATCGTGGTCGTCGTTTCAAGAGGAATCTGGACCATTGATCTCTCAAGGGGAAATTTCGACATTTCGGGGTTCGGAATTTCGGGGTTTACGAACACCTAACGCACAAAAAAAAAGAAATAAGAAATGTTGAATTGCGAAATGAGATTAGGGTGTGGGCCCAACAATTTCGGGTTTCGGTGTTTGGTAAAGCAAGGAACCCCGAATATATGTAACAAGCAAGTCCCGAATGCTGAAATATCAATTCTGTATCTAATCTCTTTTTAAAATCACATGCTCCAACAAATAAACTCGGAATAAATAAATGACCGAGTTCGTAGTTGGTAAAAAAACAAATAATTACTGCGTTTGCTCAAAAAAATGAATTTATCATGAAATAAAATGAGTTTACAAACTCAATAATAGAAAATCATAATCGCAGAGCAAACCTCCAAAATACGGAATAACCAAATCAATTCAAGAAATACTTCAAGCTATCTCACCCTCTGTGTCTGGAATTACAATTTGATTCAAGTATTTATGGGAACAAAACTTGCCCTTTCAACCTTAGGAAAAATTAAATCAGGGTGGTGATGGTATTTGGTGGCCTGCAAGGCTAAGGCGACCACCACTTGACAATGAACCCTTCATTCTTGAAGGGTCAATACGACCACCGATCCATCATCATAAAGTGGTGAAATGATTACAAACCAACAAGTTTTTCCTCTTACAGAAATGGATTATGACACGAAAGATTTCTCCCATGGAAGTACTTCAATATAGAATTAACATATACATATCACTAGTATAAATGATTATTTAACACAGAGAAGGAGTAGATCAACATATCTAAACCAGTTTTGTGGGAAGGCAAAGGGAACAGCCACGTTCCTCCCAACCGTAGAATAGGCAGCCAAAATTTCTTGCCCAATTCACCCCCTAGCCTGAACATGAATCCATGAGGGTGAATTTCGAAGACTCCTCCTCAACAATGTCCACAATTCCAGCAGTTATCCTCTTGCCTCACACTTACTCAACTATGCTCATAACAGTGAGGAAAATACATAGTCCCTTTTCTCCACATACTTGGCAGTGTCTTGCCTCCTCACATATGGTATTTATCAATTTTGCCCAGGTCTTTTCCCCTCCCCAGAGGATTTTCGCAGCTTTCTAAATCTCTGATTTTTAGGGGCTATCAATGGAAAAATCATTGATTTTCCACTTGTAACAATCATCCTAGTGGTAGTTCCAACATGTTCCCCACTTATGGAGTCATGGTCAACTAAATTCAACATGGTTGTTCCATTTGTCCTCCTGCAATTAATATAAAATATTATGTTTTGATACAAGTGTCATAGTCAAATAGTTAGTTGGGTCAAATCAGGTCTCTGCCCAATAGTCATGTTAATTAATTACAATTATTAAATTTGAAATTCGGAATTGCCATAAATGCCAAAATTTTTCCAAATTTGAATTTACTAAAAATGGAATAAATTTCCAATGAATTTAAATTTCAAAAATATTTTATTTTTGGAGATATCACATCCTTTCCCCCTTCAGTAAAACACTGTCCTCAGTGTTCATTCCCTTCTTAGAACAGGGTTGGATGAGATTTCCACAAATCTCCCTCCAACTCCCAAGTGGCCTCCTCAGGACTAAAGTGCTTCCATTGCACCTTTACCTGAGCGACGACTTTGTTCCAAAGTGTTATTTCTCTCCGGTCCAAAATGTGCAGGGGTTCCACCTAGAACTCGCCTTCGAGTTCCACTTACACCAAGTTCCAATCAATCATATGAGTAGGGTCATGAATATACTTTTTCAACAAAGAAACATGAAATACATTATGAATTCTTAGATTAGCTAGAAGTGCAAGTTGGTATGCTATGTGTCCAATTCGAGCTAGTATCTCGAAGGGTGCACAAAACCTGGGTGCCAGCTTGGCACAATTCCCTAACTTCAATGATCTTTTTCGGGCTTTGAACTTCAAGTAAACATGGTCTCCCACTTGAAATTCCAAGTGTCTCCTTTTCTGTTTTGCATAACAATTTTATCTGTCCTGTGCTTCTTTCAAGTTCTGTTGTACCTTTCTTACCATGTTCTCCATTTCTTGGAGCATCTCTAGTCCAACCATGAGTCTGTCAACCATGTTATGCCAACTATTGGAGTTGTACACTTTCTACCATATAGTATTTCAAAAGGGGTCAACTTAGCCGAATTTTGGTACCCATTGTTATATGCAAATTCTACCAAGTGTAGGTAGTCTTCCCACTTGCTCGGTTTTGTTCTTACGTACATCCGAAGCATATCCTCTATGATCTGGTTTGTCCTTTTGGTCTGTCCATTCATTTGTGGATGATAGCTCGTACTGAAGTTCAAGTTAGTGTTTAGTCCTACAAACAGTTCCTTCCAAAAAGCGGATGTAAATTTTACGTCTCTATCTGAAACCACCATTTTAGGAATACCATGCAGTCTAAAAATTTCTTTCATGAATATTTCAGCAATGTTTATAGATTTAAAAGTAGACTTTATAGGAATAAAGTGTGCAGAATTACTGAGTTTATCGATTACAACCATGATAGAATCATTTTGTTTCTCAGTTTTAGGCAAACCTATTATACATTCTAGTGATATAGTCTCCCATTTCCATTCTGGTACTTGTATTGGCTGTAATAGGCCGGCTGGGTGTTAGTTCTTGGCCTTAACCTGCTGACAATCTTGGCACCTAGCCAAGTACTCTGTTGTTTCACCCTTCATATTAGGCCAGTAAGATAGTTTTCTGAGTGTTGTTGTTTTCCGGTAACCTGGATGGCCAGAATATGGTTTCTTATGCACTTCGTCTAAAACAATTAATTTTAACTCTGTTGAATCTGGTATGTAAAGTCTATTTTTAAATAGTAATAGTCCCTTCTTGTCTATACTTAGATCTAGTTTATCTGAGTTTGTGATACTGTTTTAAAATTCTTCCATCACTTTAGTGTAATTTCCATCATTAATACTTGCCATCCTTATTCTTTGTTCCAGATCGCTTTCTGCCCTGCTGATATTTATCTCAAATAACCCATGGACTCTTTTGCTTAAACTGTCTGCTACTTTCTTTTCCTTACCCTTGATATGTCTGACCTCGAAATCGAATTCGCTCAAGAAGGATGGCCACCTTGCTTGTCTTGCATTAAGGTCTGATTGGTTAAACATATATTCCACCCCGCTATTATCCATTAATAGTAGGAATTTTTTGCCCATTATATAGTGTCGCCACATTTTTAAGGCATGTATTACTGCTGCCAATTCCAAGTCATGAGTGACATAATTTCGCTCGTGTTCTTTTAATTTTCAGGATTCGTAACAAATCACATGCCCTTCCTGATTTAGGACACCACCTAGTCCCTCTTTACTTGCATCAACACAAACAGTGAAGTCTTTATCCAGGTCTTCTACCTTCAAAATGGGCGTCGATGTCAATAATTCTTTCAGCTTGTTAAAACTGTCTTGACACTTTTGTGACCAGTTAAACTTGGTCCCTTTCTTTTGTAATGACATGATAGGGTAGGCTATCTTGGACAACTCTTCTATAAATCTGCGATAATATCCGGTGATTACCATGAATGACCAGATATCTGCCACATTCTTAGGTACTGGCCATTCCATAATGGCTTTTATCGTTTCCAGGTCTACGACAATTCCTTCCGAGGAAATGACATGTCCTAAATATTGTATTTCCTTTTGATAAACGTCACATTTGTTGAGTTTTGCATATAGTTTGTGTTTTCTTAATGTTTGCAGAGCTATTCTTAAGTGTTCATCATGTTCCTCCTCTGTTTTAGAATAGAACAGAATATCGTCGATAAATACTACTATGAACTTGTCTAAGTACTAACTGAAAATGTTGTTCATCAAGCACATCAATGTGGCTGGTGCGTTAGTGAGTCCGAAAGGTATGACTACAAACTCACAATGTCTGTATATTGTTCAAAAAGTTGTTTCATTTATGTCCTAATCCTTTATCCTAACTTGATGATAACCGGATCGTAAATCCAATTTTGAAAAGATCTTGGCCCCAGCAACTTGATCGAACAGATCATTTATCCTAGGTAAGGTATATTTGTTCTTAATGGTCATTTTTATCAGTTCTATATAATCGATACATAGTCTTAGAGTATTGTCTTTCTTTTTCACAAAGAGGACTGGTGCTCCCCATGGCGAGACACTCAATCTGATATACTCTTTGTCCAATAATTCTTGTAATTGTATTTTTAGTTTTGTCAGTTCTGGTAGACTCATTCGGTATGGTGCTTTTGAGAGAGGGGCTGATCTGGGTAGTAAGTCTATGGAGAAATCTATTTCCCTTCTAGGAGGTAATTCTGGTATCTCATCCACAAACACGTCTCTGAATTCATGTAGGACAACAAACTCTTCTAACTTGGGCTTATCTTCTTTTTCTAATAGATTCATCACTTGGATGGCGTAAAATTGACATCCCTTTCTAATACATTTATTGAGTTGCATCGCTGAAACTTGTCTGAATGATACAGGTTTTGGTATGCCTTGGATTGTTCTAACAGTGCCAAAATTATCTTTATAGCTAAGTATCTTTGTATAATAGTCTAGTACTTCTTTGTGTTGTTCCAACCAATCCATCCTGATAATCATATCATAATATCTTAGTGGTAGGATGTTCATATTGGTCCTTATCTTTTGACCATCTAAGATGAACTCAAGATTAGAAATAAAGTCAACTACTTTCCTTTTAGTGCCTGTTGCTAGTAGTACAAGCCATGATTTTGCATGCTTCAGTTTCTTAAGTTTATTCGACTCTTCTACATCGGGAGTAATATAACTTAACGTAGCTCCAGGGTCAATTAAAACAGAAATTTGAGTTTCATTGATTTTACCTTTGATTTCTACCACCGAGGACTGGTGGTCATCTTGTCGACCATCTATAGCTGCATTTATCTGATGCAGACTTCTGCCCACATCTCCCACTGTCGAGGCTTCCTACAAATTGTGAATAACAGTTCTGTTTGTTGCAATTAAACGTGGACAGTTCCTCCTTAGATGAGGCTCTCCACACTCCCAACACTTTAATGTCTCGCGGTAGTTGTCCCCAAACTTCTTCGTTCCCAGGTTTACCGGTTTACCCCTACCTTGCGTATTCGAATGATTGGAGTCTGTTAAGCCCTAATATTGGCTCATTACCCCTTAATTGGGGCATATTAGATTAGTAATGCTATTTTATTTATGTCAGCTTTAGGCCATTAGTTGTAGTTTAGATTAGTAATTTTATTTTAATTATGTCGGCTTTAGACCATTATTTGTAATTATACCTCCTAGTCTCCTATATATACCAAGGAGACATTTTCATTTTGAATCATATTGTACTTGAACATTTAAGTGGGGTAAATGGAGGTTTCCCCCTCGAAGAGGCTTATTATCTGAAATTATATTTTTTTCAAGGCGTTGAGTACTTTTCCTGAGGTTTTTATATGCTATATTGATGTTTGGTTCTTAACATATGGTATCAGAGCTCAAGGTCTTGGGGTTTCGCTGCTACATCTGAGACACCGTGGCATTTTCACTGTAACTTTTTTTCTACAATGTTTCAGAAGGAATGGATTGGAGGGTATTTATGAGACATATCAAGGTACGTTGGGTTAAAAATTCATTTCTTGAGGCCTTATAATTTTGGAGATACAGCCTGTACAAGATAGGGTTCTGGAATCATCCTGAAAGGAGTCATTGCATAAGTTTTGCTATGAAAATGTTTATGTAACATTTCCGACCCTAAAAACTGGAGGCCATTTAGAGAAATTAGTATTGTATCTGTGGTAAAAATTTTAGCTTCTGGGTCATCTTAAATTCGTAGATACACCTTGTGTAAGATAGGGTATCTGACTAGCCCTGTTGACTAGTCACAAGAAGGTGTTCCAGGTAAAAAAATCATAACTTCTTCCTAGAGTATCCAAATTGTGTGGGAATAGTTGCATTGGATTGTGGATAGTTTGTAGTATTTTGGTTACGAGTTTCAGAATTTTATATCAATTATTGTGTGCGGGGCACACTATACAAGTGAGATCTCCTGGAAAGGCCAAAAATTGACAAGTTGTGGGGAAGTTACTGTAAATTCCACTTGGCACATCCAATTTTGATCAGAACTGTGGCATTAAAGAGAAGAAATATCAGAGAAATACATAAGATAAAGTTTCATACCCAAAAGGGCCAAAAATTGGGAGATACAATAGAAGAAATATTATCTAGCAGAACCACCTCAAAATCAAGGTTCAAAACTGATACTTGGCCAACATGCCACCCAAAAAGGGAACTTCTACACCAAATAAGCCTCCAGAAAATCCTACTTGGACTCTTGATGAAGGTGAAGAAATGCGTAGGGACATAAA
>JASDQU010960046.1:37297-56974 GCA_032191745.1 Picea mariana | reverse complement strand
GATTTCATCAATTAGCTTAGAAGCATTTCCTGTTATGATTAGATCATCAACATAGAGAGAAATCAAAGCAATATGTTATTTTTCATCTTTCTTAATATAGAGATTTGGATCATTCTTACTCTTCACAAATCCTTTTTGCAGAAAGAAATTGTCTATCTTTTCATACCATGACCTGGGTGCCTATTTTAATCCATATAGAGTCTTTTTCAATTTGCATACCAAATGTTTCTGTCCCTGTTTAACAAATCATTCAGGTTGTACAAGATATACTTCCTCCTTTAATTCTCCATTCAGAAAAGCAAACTTCACATCTAACTGATGTTGGCTCCATTTATGTTTTGTAGCTAATGCAATCATCAATCTAATCGTGTTTAACTTAGCTATAGGTGCAAAAGTATCTACATAATCAATTCCCTCTTTTTGTGAATACCCTTTTGCAACCAATCTTGCTTTATATTTATCTATACTACCATCAACATTAAATTTGGATTTAAACAACCATTTGCATCCAATTGGAACATTGTTTTTAGGCAACTTTGTTAATTCCCATGTTTCATTCTTCATTATTGAATCATATTCTTCTTTCATTGCATCCATCCAAACTTTATGTTATTTAGCTTGTTGATAATTTGCAGGTTCTATAGTGTTCATTACTTGAGTCATCAAAGCATAATGTTTGTACCTGATAGGTGTATGAATCTGATGAGATGTCCTCCTTGGAGTCTTGGTGCTAGCATCTCTTCTTCTACTTTGAGGTGTAGTTTTTTCAACCTTTTCTTGATCCTGACCCTGTAACTGTTCCTGTTCTTCCTCTTGATCCTCTTTCTGTACATGTGTTACATCTGCATCTTCTACAATATAGTCATGAGGAATGTGCCATTCACTATGACTATCTACTTTATGACCTGTATCTTCATGAAATAATACATCTCTGCTTGGAAAGACTTTATGCATGTTAGGATCAAACATCTTATATGCTTTATGCTCATCATAGTAACCAAGAAAAATACGCTTGATGGATTTTGCATCAAGCTTTCTCCTATCCTCTTTGGGAATGTGAGCAAAATCTTTACTTCCAAATATTCTCAGATGATTCACAACAAGCTTATAACCATAAAAATCTTCAAATGGAGTTTTATGATCTAAGTTTTTAGTAGGACTTCTATTTTTCAGATAAACAACAGTTCTAATAGATTCATCCCAAAAACCATTAGTGAGATTTTTACCTTGAATCATACTTCGTGCACATTCAACCAAGGTTCTATTTTTCCTTTCTGCCACTCAATTTTGCTGAGGAGTGTGCGGTACCATGAACTGTTGTAGAATTCCATTTTCTTTGCAGTATTTGACGAAAGCCCCAGATCTGTACTCTCCCCCTTCATCTGATCTGAAAATTTTGATGTACTTGCCAGTTTGATTTTCAACCAAATTTTTAAACTCCTTGAAGTATTAAAAAACACCACTTTTCTTTCTCATGAAATACACCCATGTGTATGTAGTGCAATCGTCAATGAAAATAAGAAAATAATATGCTCCTCCAATAGACCTTGTCTGCATGTGACCATAGACATATGTGTGCACAAGTTCAAGTATATCCCTCTTTATTCTATCTATGTGAGAAGGAAACTCTTCTCTGTGTTGCTTTCCCAAAGCACACCCATCACATGCACTATGTTCATTCTTTAATAGTGGAAGCCCTTCCACCATGCCTTGTTTCTGAAGAAGCAACAAATCATTATAGTTTAGATGTCCATACCTTTGATGCCACAATACCTTTGTTGGCATCATTGTTGAAGCCAAAGCTTGATGTCCTTTCATCGTCACATCGAGCTTGTATAGCCCTCCAACTCTAACTCCTGTAGAAGCTACTTTATAATGGTCTTTTACATCCTTCACAAGACAATGTGATTTTTCAAAATCTACCTTCATGTATTGATTTGTTATGGTGGAAACAGAAATTAAATTTTTCTTTATACCAGGTACATGCATTACATTTTGTATTTGTTTAACACTACCATTTGGTAATGTAACAGAGATATCCCCATAACCTTTGATTTGATGTGACTGTTCATCACCAAGGTAAATGTTAGCACCATCATTAGTCTCACAATAACTATCAAACCAGTTTATATTACAATACATGTGGATTGATGCACCAAAATCTACATACCATGCATGCACATTGTCTGTCTCAGCTGACAAAGCGGCATATGATATGAATAATTTGTGGAATTCATCATTACCATTACCACCCCTTTCAACAAAATTACTATTCTGCCTCAAATTTCTATATTTGTTCTCATGTTTATGCTTATAACAACAATCCTTAGCATGATGTCCAGCTTTTCCACAATTATAACATGAATCACTCTTTCTCTGATTTGTATGAGACCGAGGAGATGTCATACCTTTATGTTCTTTTGCATATTGAGGTTTGCCTCCTTTGTTGCATTCCCAAGGCTTTCCTTTGTTGCGTTCCCAAGGCTTTCCTTTACCCTTTTCCATCAATGAAGAATCTGAATGTGGAGGCTTTCCAGTAAGATGGCTTCTATGTTCCTCCTCTTGTAGAAGAATATCTGCAAGTTCTTCAAATGTCAAATCATTCTCTCGGGCTGCAATACCTATTATAAACATTTGGTAGTCTTCTAGCATGCCATTTAACGTGACAGTTACTAGATCAATGGGTGAGACCTTTTCTCCTATGTCACCTAGTTTATCTTTTAAATCTTTGATTCTTGAAATGAAATTAGTAACATTTTCATTTTCCTCCATTTTGATTGAGAGCAATTTTATTTTTAAAAACAAAACTCAGTTTGTATTAGCGGTTTGGTACAAACCTTTCAAGATGTCCTATGTCTCCTTAGATGTTTTGCAATCTCTTATATGTGGAATTATGTTGTCTTTTACAGACATTTTGAGAAAAACTTTAGCTTTTTTTTCTCTCTTCTCCCAATCTTGGGCAGAAGTAGCAGGCTTTGCCTCATCTCCCGAGATAGTAGCCCAAACCTCGGATGCTTCCAGCACTGTTTGCATCTTAAATTTCCAATTTACATAATTGGATCCATCTAATTTATTTGATTCATTTATGTATGAATCAATTAAAGAATTTGCCATTTTAAATTCTTTAAAACAAATCAGAAATTACCTTTGCTGCCACCACCAAATCTTTCTCCTACCAACAACAATGCAGCAACTTCCTCATTCACCAGAGCTCCACAACACACTGTGCATTCTCCCAACCGAACAATGATCTGTTTCTTCTCTGCAATAAGAGAAGATCTCAACAATGCTCTCACGCAGATCTGAGAGAAACACTAGAGTCGCTCCACGCACTCTTCTCACGCAGGTGCTCCACGTCACGCTCAACAAAAGATCCTCCTCAGACTTTGAAGTAGTGTGAGGCAGATGAGGCAGGTCGTCCGGCCTCTCTCCATGCTCAACTCTATGATTCGCCTCACCAGCAAGCGATCCGTCTCACTGTAGAGCGATCGACTCTCTCCACTCTTTCATGCAGGCACCTTATAGCTTCATGTTCTGGTCTGCCCCATTGTTAGATGTGCTCATCGTTCTTTTTGTCTCTTTCTCACTTTGGAAGATACTCAATTTATAATTTAAAGACCCGACACCAACAACAAACTCCATAAATTCTCCACACAACACCTATTTTAATCAAAACAACAACGAACTAAGGACCATGGGGCCTCACTTTTTGGCTGCAGCGATTCTCTTCACCTATTCTTTGCAAGAATATCAGAGGACACAATGATATCAGACAAAGTGAGTATAAATTCTTTCAACCACAGTAGTGATCTCCTTATCTACAGCAAACTGGTTAGATACAACGAAGAACTGATTATTTCAAATACGGTTGCTACACTTTGTAGTGATTAACGGGAACCCCAACCTCTCACTCATTGTCCATCTCTTACACAGGACAACAATATTATAAACCTGGCCACTCCCATGAGGGAGTTAATCCCGCACTAACCAAGCTCTGATACCAAATTAAATAGCAGAACCAAACTGAATACGTGAGCAGAGCTCACCTTGATTGAATTATTGAAGCCAATCATTACATTTATATAGCATAAAGGTTCTCACAACAACCTTGAACTGAACTCCTACAAAGGTGGATTTGAAACCACCAGCAAACCCTAAATTGAACAGGTACACAACAACTTACAACCACTTAGTTACGTAGATACTAATTTCTACATTATTCCAACATAATCAGATGTCAAGGAAGACTACGCAAAATAATCTTCCCACCAAAGTAAAACAACTCGAGTGGGTGAAAATGAGTGGGAGTGGAGGAAACTGGGCATAAATCTGAGCGTAGAAGAAGAATTTGAGTGGGTAAAAATGTAGAGAATTTAACTCAATCCCTGAATTAATGGAGACCACCAATTTCACTGGAAAGATAGAAGGCTGAGTCCAGGGACCACAGATTCACATAAAAGACACCTGCAGTATACTAAATCCTTGTTGGGTGCATTACTGTTGAACCTCAAAATCTGAATGTCAGAATTCAAATCAC
This sequence comes from Picea mariana, assembly GCA_032191745.1. Classification (NCBI taxonomy): domain Eukaryota; kingdom Viridiplantae; phylum Streptophyta; class Pinopsida; order Pinales; family Pinaceae; genus Picea; species Picea mariana. The sequence continues at coordinate 52,437 of JASDQU010960046.1, read as the reverse complement.
CTTGGGCAGAGTGTTGTTAGGATCCAAGAAAAGGAAAACTCTTAGCGTATTTCAAGCAGAAGAGTTTAAACTGGTGGACGATAGAGAAAAAAAATGCAAGCATTGACTTTTTGGTTGTGTAAAAGAAAACAAAAACTTCAGGCCTAATCCTTCTTACACGTGTCGACTTTCATGTTTTAATGTGTAAAAAGAACCAAATGATAGGCCTTAGCTGGAAGGAAACTATAGGAAACCTCAAGGGTAATGGGAGTGTATTGACTGTGCAAGGGTGGATATGTTGTGCAAGGTGCACTAGTGATGAGATAACAAAACAATTATGGATAAAATGTAGGGTTCCCTTATCTCGACATTGGGCAAGATTAAATCATGGTTGTTGAGTAGGAAGAGATGAAATCTCTATACAACTCAGAGGACTTCAACAACCTAAGAGAATGGTTTACGAAAGGAAGCTAAAATAAGGGCTAAAACGTGTCTAATTCCAAAATTTCTAGAAGTGATGGATCGTGAACACTAAACATATGCTTAGTACATAGTACATACTAAAGAGTTTGGGGATTATAGGCAAGTGATAACAATCTCAACAATAAGAGAAGTTAACCAGTATGGTGACAAAAATAATAAACAATTAAAACAAAAAGGGTAGGTAAGGTAAGAAATCTCCTTTCCGATTGCCTTTCAATACATGTTAAGAGATTTTTATTTAAAACAATCCACCACAACCATGAAGCTAAGTAATCAGAGATAGACAGAAACTAGTTCATAGCGAGAATGGGTAAGTGTGAACTTTATAACCTACAATCACTAAAGAGAAGCAACTACTCATAGAAGTGGTATGTGGCTTTGCAACATAAAATGATAGATTCCTAAATGAGACATAATAGTTTCATAAATTCTCTCACATACATCCCGATCCAAAAACCATTACCGATTTCCAAAATGTTAAATCCACATACAAATTTTTAACTACCTTCAAATACAAATTTTTAACATGCGTACCGTATTTGAAGACAAAGAATTCGAAGTGGTTGTCTCGCGCTTGCGCTCCATCCAACTCCTGCTTTCTAATCGTTGAGACCTCACCGATGCATCCTATCCAATGCTAGGGGTACTCTTCTTCCCCCTAATCCCCCTGAGCCGCAAAGGGGCCACACACACAAACCGAAGAAAGCTAACTCCTAGCTTGCCTCGCAAGGTCGAGCTACCACTCTCTATCCAAACTCGATATCTCGACTCCCACAAGAAAAATCATTCAAGAGAAAAATATGGTAGCATAACCTTACACATACTAATCATGATCCATTCCCCTCATCTATCATTTCTTTTATAGAGTTCTCTTAGTGACTAGTTTCCAAAATGAACATTAAATCATTTTTATTAAGAAAATTCTCCCCCGCACAGTTGTCACCCAATCCCTTAGTTTCACCATAAATTCATTTAATTAATTAAATTAATTTGTCAATTTTCCTCACCCACCTAAAAGCGTTCCTAAAAATGCTCCTCGATGTCCCTTTATTCTCTCACATTCCCTTAATGAATGATGTCTTTCTTAAATCTTAGTTGAGTTCGAATTTGGAAAGTTCTCTAGAGTATATTCCCTTCTATGTTCCACATTCTTTTTGCAATTAAGTTTCCCCTTTTTGGTCCAAGTTCTAAATTAGCAAGTTTTGCACATAGCCAACAATTAAATTTTTTGGTTCAATTATTTCTCCTTTAATTTTTAAATTTTTTTTTTCTTCAACCCCCCTTTATTAATTGATTAATTAGTTTTAGTCCTTATCCCACAATTAGACCTATGTTCTAATTTCAACTAGGCTTAGAAAAATTGTTTTTAAGGGAAATTTATAATTATTAAACTTTACTCATAGAACATTTATTTTAAGGCTGACCAATTCAAGTGAGATATTGTTTTCTAGGTACCTAGGTTCATTGACTCACCAGTGTTAAGAACTATGATGTTCCCTTCAGGATGCACTACGTGCTCGAAGGGTGACACTCGTCTTCATTCATGTTTCATTTATGTGATGTTCCCTTCAAGATGGACTATGTGCTCCAAGGGTGCCACTCACCTTTTTGAATGATTTTGGTAGATGTCCAATCCTTCAAGTCAATACTCCATCAGGAGACATTGTAGGATACAAAGGGGCTCTAAGGAATAAGGAACCTGCATTATTGTGTGCCACTTAGAATCTTCATGAGCGACTGTCCCAGACCGCCCTCATGACATTGTGGATCTATCGAAATAGGTAATCGTTAACCTATAGTTTAATACACAATGGGAGTGCTAGTAGGATGTGACAGGGCTACTGCCACACCTCTCCCTCAATATATTTGGTTGTCATGCATGACCCATTTACTCCAAATTTGATTCTGATTAGCAAACAATTGTTATCCTACATCCATCAACGATACATGTCAGCGATCCATAATCATCATCATACTATACCATCAATGCCATCGACATTCTCAATCTGTCAAGAGTCCTGCACACTCAGGAGAAACCAATTAATAGCACATGTCTATACATAATAACATAACATAACATCATAAATCACATTCTCATCATAACAACCCATAAGCAAAGTAGTCAATCATATAATGAACCGGATCACTTGCATGCAAGTGTCCTCAAAGAATAAGTCACATTAGGTGCATGCAAAAGAGGGATGCTACAAGAGTCTAAATTCTCAATATTGTTGTGAAATTTTATAAACACTTCAAATATTTGTTATGAAAATCTATAAATACAATTTAATACAATGGTTTATGTGTGATTGTTGGCATAGGGGAAGACCCAAGGTTCAACTCTAACAATGCACCAATAATCCCTAACTACTGGCCCTTTCAGAAACACCAGTGAAGAAAATGCAGTCTCACTCGAAGTAGAAATAGGGGGTCATAGGACATAGTTGTATACAACCAGAGGAAATGCAAAGTGGATCCAAAACAAGAACACACAACAACCTAGTTATTCTTTATCTCCTTTAAGACGGTTGCGCAAGTTGTATCTCATATCTAACACAATGTTGCAATAACAGAATAACATAAAGAAAAATAACACATTGTCAATCACACAGAACAACAAGATATACGTGGTTCACCCTCTCCCTAGGGATACGTCCACAGAACTGTGTTTCTTGATATTGTATGAAACCATACAGTTTTATCTATGTACTTCTCTTGCATATCTCTCTCTCTTTCTCTCTTCTCTTTCTCTCCTCCCTGCGCACCCAGCTGTAGGGTTGATCTTCGCACCTAGCTAAAGATCTTACAATAGAGATTGCTCTCACACACAACACTTCTTTCTCACACAACAATAATTACTCAATCATAAAAATAGCAATCAACTCAGAACAAACCTTTTCTCACCCCTCTTAATCTTTATTTATACATTACAATGACTCTCGGGCAACCTTAGGTTGAAACCTAGGTGTCAAAACCCTAAATACTAAAACCGTAGGTGTCTAAAACCTTAGGTCAACTTGACCCACGTTTTCAGGGCTTTTCCAGCCTGTCTTTTCTTCTTTCCCCCAAGGTTCTCCAAAGCATCCGTTAGTGGCTTTTTTCTCTCGATGAGTTGTCCATAATCCAAATTCCTTGCCAAAATGTCTTCCTCGATCTTCTTGTTCAACGACTTGCTTTCTCTTACTTCTCTCCTTCTTTTCTTCTTCTTTGACCACTTCAACCCAATATCAGTCAATGTGTCTTCCACACAGTTCACACTTCATATTTTATCTTCCTTTTAGTTCATTTTCTTCCTCAATCCATAACCAATGGCCAACAACCCCCCAACACTCACATGTGACTCATTTCGACACACTTTAGGTATGAATATTTTGTTGTACTTCAACTTCAGACTGCACGGAGCAGCCTGAACTCTCTACTCTATCCCTCCCTTCCTTGTGCAGACTTTCTTTTATGTGTCTGGTACCCAATTTCAACTACACCTGGTACCTAGACCCTCCTTCTTATGCTTTTACAAAGAGCTGTGAGGTAGCTGGTTGTCATAATATAGTTTGAATTGGATCCCATTCAGCAGACCTTCCTTCCATTCTCCATTCAAAGTCTTCAACTGCGCAACTCCTCCTTCTATAACATAGGCAACCTCATATGGCCCAAGCCAATGTGTCCTGAACTTCCCCATATGCTTCATGAACTTGTTGTGATATACCAATACCAGATCTCCTTACTTAAATTCTTTCTTCTTGATATTCCTATCATGATAGGCCTTTTCTCATTCCTTCTGTAGTTTCTGATGAAATTCGAAAATAAATCTGTCTTCTTCTAGTTCCACCAATTGCGCAATCCTCCCTTGAACAATTTTTGTGTCGTCCATATTTGTGAATGTTGCAATTCTGAGGCTAGTAACCAAATATTGCATAGGAACAACTACTCCTAGGCCATAGACCAACTTAAAGGGAGTCTGCATTGTCATCTTCTTGCAAGTGGTTCTATAGGCCCATAATACTGCTGGTACTCTCAAATCCCAATCATCCTCGTTCACACTACAAATATTCGTCAGTGTTGTCTCCAAGATCTTATTGAAAGCTTTGACTGTCCCATTTGTTTGTGGATGGTATGGGCTACAAATTCCTGAGTCAAGGATTCAATAGTCTTATTAATAAAATGTGTACCTTGATCACTCATAAAGATCTTCGGGCATCCAAGCCTAGTTATGATGTCATCAAATATGAATCCTGCAACTATAGTTGCACTAGAGTCCTTAACTGCTCCTGCTTTTTCCGATCGTGTCAAATACTCTATCACAGTGATGATGTAGTGAGCTCCTGTGTGATTCCCTGGTGGTTTGATAGGTCCCACAAAGTCAATTCCCATTTCGCAAGTGCCTGTAAAGTTAGCTGAGGTGATAAAGGCATATCATCTCTTCTAGAAGCTTTCCCAACTCTTTGGCAGACATTGCACATTTTGTATTATTCCTTAGCATCTTTATGTAAAGTAGGCCACCAGAGGCCAGCTCTAAGAACCTTTTGCGTTGTATCTTTCCCTGCGTAGTGTCCTCCTTCGATTCCTTCATGTGCTTCTTCCAGAATCAATGGTATTTCTACCTCCATAACACATCTCCTCGGGATCTCATCAGGTCCCATCTTATATAGTTGTCTAGGTATAAGTGAAAAATCCGCATTACGAACTACCAGTTGTTTCCTCTCAATGATTGTATATCTGCAAGGTGCCATTCCTGTTGACATGAACTGGACTATATTGGCGAATTGATCATCAACCTTTCTGATGGCCAGCAACTGTGCATCCAGTAGTGTATCCTCCAAACTAGTAGGTTCCTCTCCATATTCCAATCTGGGCAAGTGATTAGGTCCCTTTTTCATTCTTCCTGGTTTGACCACAATCTCAAAATAATATTCCTGGAATAACAATAGCCATCTACATATTCTTCTCCCGAACACTGGCTTGTTGACTAAGTTTTTCAACGCAGAGTGATCAGCGAACATCTTAAAATGTCCTCCCAACAAGTAGTGATGAAACGTTTGCAGCGCATACACCATGGCTAAACCTTCTCTTTTAGTAGTAGTGTAATTTATCTTAGCTGTAGAAAGCTTCTTGCTAGAAAAGGCTAATGGATGGTCAATATATCTTGCTCCTGGTTTTGCTAACATTGCTCCTAGTGCAATTGATGATGCATCAACATGCACATGGAATTCCTTCAATCTGGGAAAACAATAATAGGTACAGTAACCATTTTTTTTTTTAGTGTGTCGAAGATCTACTGGAATTCTTCTGACCATTGAAACTGACAATATTTCTTTAACAACTTCTCCATGGGTTTTGTTATCTGTGCATATCCATTAATGAACTTTTTGTAGTATCCAGTATGTCCCGGCACAATGCGCAACTGTCTAACCAAAGTAGGGGGAGGTAGATCAACAATGATGGCAATCTTGGAAGGATCTACCAACAACCCTTGCTTACACACAATATTCCCTAGAAACACTCCAAAGGGTGAAAATAAGATGCACTTATTCAGGTTCAAGACAATATGAAATTGCCTGCACTTATCCAACATTATTCTTAAACATTCAATATGATTTTGTAATAAGATAAAAATAGTCCAATCATCAAAACATGCTTCCAAAAATTTATGTAAAAAATCCTTGAATGCTTCAACCACCACCCTAGAAAATATGGTTGGTGCATTTTTCAAGCTGAAAGGAATCACTATGTATTGGTAGGATCCCCATTCTGTTGCAAATCTGGTCTTATGATGATCTTCCTTAGCGATCCTAATCTAGTGGTAACCTGAAAATCCATCTGTAAAGGAATATACCTCATGTCTTCCTACATTATCTAGAACCTCACCTATGAAGGGTGTAGGGAATGGGTCATGTAAAAAGGCATCATTCAGCATCCTGAGATCTACACGGATCCTGATCTCTCATGTCTTTTTATCTTGGACCACCATAGGGCTAATCCATTCTGACTCTTCAATAGGTTTTATTATTCATTCTTTCTAGCATTCTATCTAATTCAATCTTCACTTTTTGCTTATACTTGGGATTCAATTTGTAGGGTCTCTGCTTGACTGGCCTTTCATCTGGTTTCAAGGGGATCTTCATCTCTCCCATGGGCCCTTTAATTCTCTTCAAGTTAGTGAACTTGGTTGGAAACAAGTCTTGATATTCATGTATTAATTATATAATCTTGTCAATTATGGCATCATCCTAATTACCTCAATTATCATCAACTATCTCAATTACCCTAATGTCCACAAAATGTTCTTACCCCATCGATGTCCAAAGAGACATGCTCTAATCTCCCAAAGGGGCTTGCTGCCTGTTGATTATCCATCCTAAGCCTGATAGGGGGGTAAATTAGCTTCGGTTTTCCCATCAATGCCCAGGTCTACTTCGTCATATCATTGACCTTTGACCCTAAGTCGAGGACCACATAATCTATGTCATAATCTTCAATCTAAGCATTAAGGTGTAGTTACTTATTTTTCCTTCACTTTCTAGATACTTGATGTACTACTCTATTCAGTAGAGGATCTACCCTTCCTATCTCATACTGTCTGATCAAACATTGTAGTTCTTGTACAAATTTTCCTTCTTAATCAAATTAATGAAAGTACATAAGAATTCCATAAGCTTTCTCACCACTTTCCCTTCTTTGGGTGAGGAAGATTGATAAAAGGCCTGGGGCATTCAACATTCTCTCACTTATGGTTTTTCTTTTGATGAGGAAGCCTTCTCTCTTCCAAACTCTCTTCTTTCCTCTTCAAATGTCTTCTTTTCTTTCCTCTAATCAAACTCTCGTGTCTTCTCTGTAGCTCTTTTGACCCTTGATTCTTCTGTAGTCTTCCATGGGGTCATTTTTTCTTCTCCTGTAACAGGGCCTCCTCTAGTAATAACAATGACTCTGGGATCCTCTCCTCGAGGTTTTGCTGAGATTAATTGTACTTGTGGGTTTCCTCTTCGTCTCTCCTAAAGTTCAGCTAACTGAACAGGACAATCTTCAATAACGTGTTCAAATTAGTTGCAATAGCTACAAGTGGTACAAGGGTTCTGATAGACCCTTGCCAAGTGTCCTGGTTGTGTGCAGTTATAACAAATGATATGACTTCAACCTCGACCCATGCCTCATCCTCATCCTCTTCCTCTAAATCCACCCCGAGGGTTGAAGTTTTGTCTTCATGGGAGTTAAACAGAGTAGTATTTCCTTCATGATGCACTTCTCCTTAAATCCTCTATGTGTCTCTTGATCTTTCATGCAATAGGTCATAAGCCCTATAGTCCTTCTCATCATTCCCTACAGATTTATAGAATGTGTAGTAAATGTTGGTAGGCGTCTGGACATATTTTTTCATACATTCTCCAGGGTGATGTCTATTTCTACATACCTCACACCAAGGTAGGGTAACTTGCTTCAAAGGGATCAAAGCTCCAAAGGCCAAGTATTCATTAAATAGGGGACAATGTTCTTTGTCATGGCCCTCTGATTTGCATTGGATACACCACATGTCTTCTATTTGATATTTTCCCTTTTTCTTATTCATATCTTCAACCTGCAAAGATAAGCTAGTTAACTAACTCAAAATTTGACTCATACCTGAGATGGATTCTCCCATAGAAGTTGATTCTAGTTTCATGGTGATCTCCAATGCCTCAGCCTGTGAAGAAATATTCTATTACATTAGAGGGACTCTGATGTGTGGCAAGAGGGCAACAATGAGCCATTCTTTATTTTGTTCGTCTGGAATATGAAAACTCAAATGGCCTATCAAGGTCTTAAACCTCTGATCAAAATCCCACACAGGTTCAACTACTCTCTACTTGATTTCTTTCAGCTCTATAATGCACTGCGACTCTGACTTGGGTTTCTTGAATTCGGAAATCAACGCAGTCTTAATGACATTCAACAGTTTAGGCTGTGCAACTCCTTGGACAAATTTCATGTACCTACTCAATGCGCGGTGTCTTAGGGTAGTACTAAATAGATCTCTCTTAATAGTTTCATTAGTGGCATTCTTAATACTCCACACAACTTCACATAGGAACCAATGTTGATCAGGATCTTCAAATCCATCTCCCCTAAAGGTGGGTAACCTCATCTCATCAGCCATAGATATTCCTAGATTTCTTGACTGAGTATGTGTTGAATCACTTGTATCAGTGCTTTGAGAGATTTGATAACTTAGGTTACTCTGGTTACTTAATGCTGCTAAAAAAATAGGAGGAGTAATAGTACTTACTTTGATAGTTGGCGCAGATCCTGAAGTTTTTGTCTCTTCTTGACGAGGTTCTTCAGTGTTTTCTTCTTCTGCCCTAGCGAATCCTGAATGTTCCTTGTTCACTATCCATTCTTGTTCTCCACTGTAGAACCCTTCATCATGTTCCAGTGGTTCATGATTATGCTCAAACAGGTTTACCAAAGGAACCTCTCTAAAGGGTCTCCCACTACGGGTGTGTCCAACCTCTATGTCGTTGTCTCTTTATGAGTTCTTGAACATTAGCTCTTCCATTTGACCAATTATTGTATCTTCAAGATGTTCTTCTCATGCAATATCATCTTGATCTTCAACTTCAAAAAGTGTGAAAATTATCATCTAGGTCCCTTAATGAAATGTCTCTTTGCTTGTCTATATGACTCCACTCTATCAATAAAAAACTCGGTAATGTAACCTCTGATAGTGCTATCAAACTAGTGGTTTGCTGCTCTTGACATGGCGTTATCAACTCTCTTGAACTTCTTGATCAGCGTCGATGTCCAAATCATAGGTGGTCTAATTCTGATCTCAAACTAGGTATCTGCTAATTTGGCTAACCACTCATATAGCTCCTTATGAATTCCCCCAAAGAAAATCTCGTGTATATCAGTAAAGATATATTTCCCCAACTAGTCTTCAGTACTAATATTAGGGTTCATGTTCTAAGCTTCGGTGAAGTCATTTTCTTGTTCTTCTATCCACTTATGACTCTTTGTATTCGATGGAAACCACCTTGACATTCCCTTAAGAAGATACCGGTCTCGGAAACAAAAACTTTTGTTGGCACAGGGGAAGACCCAGGGTTCAACTCTAACAATGCAACAACAAGCCCTAACTACTAGCCCTTTCGGCAACTCTTGAGAAGTAGATGCAGTCTCACCCAAAGTATCAATAGGGGGTTGCAAGACACATGTGCCTACAACTAAAGGAAATGCAAAGTGGATCCAAAACAAGAACACACAACAACCTAGTTATTCATTATCTCCTTTAAGCCTACTGTGCAAGTTGTATCTCGGATCTAACACAATGTTGCAATAACAGAATAAAAGAAAGAAAAACAAAACAACATCAATCACACAGAACAACAAGATATATGTGGTTCACCCTCTCCCTAGGCTACGTCCACAAAACTACATTTCTTGATCTTGTATGAAATCATACAGTTATATCTGCGTACTTAGCTTGCAGACCTCTCTCTCTTTCTCTCTTCTCTTTCTCTCCTCCCTATGCACCCAACTGCAAAGTTGATCTTCGCATCTAGCAGAAAATCTTACAATATAGAATGCTCTCACACACAACACTTCTCTCTCACGCAATAATAATTATGCAATCACAACAATAAAAATGAACTCATAACGAACCTTTTCTCACCCCTCTTGATCTTTATTTATACATTACAATGACTCTTAAACAACCTTAGGCCAAAAACTAGGTGTCAAAACCCTAAATACCAAAACCCTAGGTGTCTAAAACCCTAGGTCAACTTGACCCGCNATGAGTTGTCCACGATCCATATTCCTTGTTGATTTGTCTTTCTCGATCTTCTCTTTCAACAACTCGCTTTCTCTTACTTCACTCCTTCTTTTTTGCTTCTTTGAGCACTTTGACGCAATCTCAGTCAATGTGTCTTCCGTGCAGTTCGCACTTCATATTTTCTCTTCATTTTTCTTCTCTTTCTTCCTCAATCCACATCCAAGGGCCAACAATGATGTATGGTCTTATTTTGTATATCTTAGTGGACCATCATGTATTATATTTTCTGTGTATGATCTTCTTTAATTAACGAGATATGAACATGCCTCTCTGGGTACCATTTCAACTCTTTATACAATTGTGCGTGTTATGTATGCTATCTTTTCAAGGTGTAGGATTTCTTGTAATTGTTGCATAGTGGAAGCATAAGTTGAACAAGATTAAATGGTAGAAAATTACAAGACAACAATCACACACAAATAACACAACAAATTTATGTGGTAAAACCCTTCAAAAGGGAAACATCCACAGGGAAACAATAATCAATATTATTATTGTTCGAGGGAGAATTACATCAGCCAAACACAAGCTTACAACCATTCCTTACACACATACAATTTGCCTCTATGGGCTTACATTGATCTTTAACATCTCTCTCACATTTACAATTAATGTGCACCTAACCATATTCTATTTTTAGTTGATTTGTTCAACTGAAACTAGAATAATAGGAGCCAAAATATCTACCCAAATCCATGGGAAATTGGTTGGCATTGTTTCAACAATCTCCACCTTGACAACAATTTACCTAAAAATCATGTCCAAATTTATTCATCACCTTTCCTGCAAGCCAAGAGAATCCAACCATCGTCATAGCTTTTCTAACAATACAAGTTTTTTGAACATGTCTGCACAATTTTCTCGTGTATGGACCTTTTCCAGAGCCACTCTACCTTCATCAATAACATATCTTACAAAATGGTATTTAATAGGAATATTCTTTGTCTTACTGTGATAAGTTGGAATTTTAGCCAAATGAATAGCACTTTGACTATTGCAGAATAGTTTCATCTTGTCCTGCATCCTTCCAAAATCACACAACAAACCTTTTAACCAAATTGTCTCCTTGGAAGCATGCGAGACAACTATACATTCTAAAGAAACAATGTCTTGTTCACCTTTGAAAACCAAGTAATAGGTCCTCCTGCAAGAGTAAAGACATATCCTGAAGTGGATATCATTTTTTCCAAGTCACCTGCACAATCTGAATCGACATAACCACATACTAAATCACTGCAATCATTATAGGTGATAAAAAATTACTTATTCCCCTAAGATAATGAAGCACCCATTTCACTGGTTCTCAATGCTCTTTGCTTGGATTTTCCATGTATCTACGAACAACACCAAGTGCATGTGAAATATATTGCCTAGTACTTATCATTGCATACATCAAACTTCCTAGTGCATTAGCATACAAAAACTTGAAGAAAACATGGACATACATCAAACTTCCAAGTGCATTAGCATATAGTACATGATACATATATTTCTTTTCTTTATCATTAATAAGACATAAACTTGAAGAAAACTTGGAATGGGAATCCAAAGGGATTTTTACTAGTTTCACATTATTCGTATAGAAACTCATAAGTATTTTCTCCAAATACTATGATAACCACAACTTACCATTTTTTGTGTGTGTATCTCCATGCTCAAGATTTATTTTATTGCTCCTACATTCTTCATATCAAATGTCCTAGCCAACTCAGCCTTCAACCTATTGATGTCAATCATGCTTTTGTTTTCTACAAGCATATAGTCAACATAAAACACCAAAATAATGAATATGGCATTTTCCAACTTTTTAAAATAAACATAATGGTTATACTCACTTCTTATGAAATTGTGGCTCACCATGAATGAATCAAAACTTCTTGTACCATTGCATGGGAAAGTATCTCACACCATGCAATGACTTCTTGAGCTTGTAAACAAACCTTCTATTGTGATCCTCAACAAACCCTTCTTGTTGCTCCATTAAAATATATAAATATTAACGTTGATAGACCATGTGAAGAGAAGGGATTCTAGTTAAATAGTTAAATATCAAGTTGAAGTCCGATAAATTTTGGCTTTTCTCTTCGCCTTTAAGAGCAAGTAAACTAGGGTAAACAGATGAGTTGTTGGTTTTTCTCTTCGCCTTTAAGAGCAAGTAAACTAGGGTAAACAGATGAGTTGTTGTGGGAGAGACTATGTATTTCAAATTTATTTAAAGGCAATGCGTCAAGGTGAGATCGCTTGAGATGTAGTCGAAATATTTATAGTGACGGAAGTCCGATCTTAACAAAGATTGCAATATTTTTCCTCCCCATTTCTCAAGCTCGCTCGAGAATTTTACCTTCGAATATTAATGTCTAAGATATTTGAATAACCTTTTGAATGCAACCTGAAGTTTTTGAGTCGGGAAAATGGTGTTTTTTCGATGAAATCTCCAATCTTGTTTATTCTTGTTTTCAACATGGCTCATATGTATGTATGATACGATGAACCTAAGATCAATAAAACTTTTTTTTTTTCCATGAAAAAAATTTTCCTCGAATTTATATTAAGTATAAATTCCTTTACATACTAAAGCTACAGCTGTAGCGATTGAAATCCAGACCTTAAATAAATCTGTTCACCATACAAATAAAACTGTCTTCACTGTCAAAATAAACGCCCAGGATGCAGAGTCACCCACATCGCTAAAGGTTGGAAAAAAAACTGCGCTCTTAGATTCGATCAGAGAGCCATTTCTATCATCTCCCAACTGTGAGATATATGGCACCATACTGTAATTACAACCACTGTCAAACAAAACGCCCAGGATGCAGAGTCGCCCATACCGCTGGAGTTTGGAGAAAAAAACTGCGATCTTGGAATCGATCAGAGAGCCATTTCTATCATCTCACAACTGTGAGAACTATGGCACCATACTGAAATTACAAACAGCAGTACTAAAGGTGGCTTCAATCTCCTTCGAAGAGATTGTAGGTGGTAATTTGACTCTCAAAACCATTATCACTATGGTAGATGGAGAGCCTACCAACCACGGCACTTAGTGCCCTCTTTGATAGAGCATCAGCAGCCGCATTATGAACCCTGGGAATGTGGCTGAACTGTATGTCTGAGAAGTTTTTTGCCAGCGTCCTCGTTTCTAGTTTCCAGCCTTCTAAGTGGACAGAATTGAGCTTATCAATAAAACTTGAAATGTGAACCGAATTTGATTCGAAAGTTTTTGACAGATATAAAGGATTACATTTTAGAATAGTCGTATTGTATAGTATTATTAGAGTGTTGGCAGTGGACAACACTATAAAATTGTATTAAATGTGCTTGTTGTGTTATTTGTAGGAAAAACTCTAGAAGGGAGAGTCCAAATTCTCATTATCGTTGTGAAATTTTATAAACGCTTCAAATTTTTGTTGTGAAAATCTATAAATACAATTTAATACAATTTTTTTTCTGTGTGATGTTGGTATGTATGGTCTTGTTTTTATATGGTCTTGTTTTTTATATCTCAGTGGACCATCATTTATTATATGTTCTGTGATTTTTATCATAATGTAAGAGCTAACTTGAGTTTAGTCCACGAATATGTGTTCTTTTGAATGTTCATGTCTATACAAAATAAATTTGATGTTATCGATTTGTGTGTTAATAAGATGAGAACCTTAGGTTTACGATCTTCTTTAATGAACGACACGCCTTTCTGGGTACCATTATCAACTCTTTATATGGTTTTTTTTTAGTTTTGTTGTCAAGGTGTAGGGATTTCATGTAATTGTTGCACAACTAAAAACATAAATTGAACAAGATTAAATGGTAGAAAATTACAAGACAACAGTTACACACAAAGAACACAATGAATTTATGTGGTAAAACCCTTCAAAAAGGAAACATCCACCGGGAAATAATAATCAATATTCTTATTGTTCAAGGGAGAATTAAAACAACCAAATACAGTCCCATAGTCATTCCTTACACACATACAATCTGTCTCTACTGCTTACATTAATCTTTAACATCTCTCCCACATTTACAATTAATGTGCACTTAACCATATTTTATTTTTAGTTGATTTGTTCAACTGAAACTAGAATAATATGAGTCAAAAGATCTTCCCAAATCTGTGGGAAATTGATTGGCATCGTTTCAACAATCTCCACCTTGACAACAATTTACTTGAAAATCATTTCCAAATTTATTCATCACCTTTACCTAAAAATCATTTCCAAATTTATTCATCACCTTTCTTGCAAGCCAAGAGAAGCCATTCTCACCAAAGTTAGACCAGATCTTATCCTCAAGTTTGTAATCGTGCATATCAGAAAGTGCCAAGAGAACATGTTTGTTGAACATGAATAGATTATTATTATTATTATTATTATTATTATTATATAAAAACCAAATAAAGAGGAGAATGGAGGATTTTTTAGGACTTCCCTAATAGGTAAAGGATGATTTACCTGCCTCAAAATTTTATTTTTATTTAACTTAATTAAAACAAAAGTATTATTAACACTTTCCTATGTTAGACATTGGAAATGAAGAAAAAATTTAAAATCAACACTAAAACTAAAATCCATTTAACGCTATATCAAATGTTATATTCCCTCCTTAAAGGACTAATAATAATTGAATGGTTAATCAAAATATAACATTTACATTGAATTTATTTGTATTATAATGATATGGTAAGTGAAAAGTTAGGAAGAAATGTCATGATAGTGAAAAGTTAGGAAGAAATGTCATGATAGTGATTGATTTGTTTGGAGGATTTTTCATTCAATATTCCACCAACTTACTATTTGATTTTTTGTTATGATGAATTTTTTTTTTTTTTTTTTTAAGTTGTTATGATACTCCATTTGCATTTTTGAAATTGTTG
>JASDQU010960046.1:17497-32305 GCA_032191745.1 Picea mariana | reverse complement strand
ATCCGTGTCTCTCTTGTATTGTGTATCTTCTTTGTTTTGTTTTGGCATTTGTTTTATTTTATTGCTCCGCGGTCCTATTTTTCTAATAGTAATATACCTAGAAGTCATGGGTATGGATGCAGTCCACGCCAACATTAAATTCTCCTTGTAAAATGCATTATTATTACAATTCAAATTATTGTTGCTACAATTTGAAAATTGCCACATAGAAATCTTCCCTACCCATTAACTACTACGTATTAATCTAGTAGCAAACACATAAAAATCATAGTCATGTTATGGAAATCACGACACCGTGCATGCATACAAAATGCATACAAATACGATCACATACATAAACAAGGAATGAGACATCCCACTAAAGAAAATCGAAGACAGGTTATGATATCGGGGCACCTGTGCATGCAAACAAAATGCATCCAAATACAAATCACATAAATGAACAAGGAATGAGACATCCCACTAAAGAAAATCGTAGTTAGATTAATGAAATTGAGGCACCTATGCATGCAAACAAAATGCATCAAAATACAAATCACATACAGGAACAAGAAATGCAAACATCCCACTAAAATAAAATCACAGTCAGGTTGCCATCCCAACGTTGGGAATTATCTTAACGTAGAGTGTAAAATGCATTCAAGGGAGATAATAAATCCGACAAATGAATTAGTTGCTCAGTCAAATCGTTGTGTCAAGCATTCAAAGGGGGAATAAAAACAAAGCCCAAGGATTCAATCACAGTCACGAGTAGGTAAATTAAATTTTGTTTGAAGCTTCAATGCAGTCACGCAATAAAACTGCTGCAATTTAAGATCACTGTATGTAAAAATTCTGAATAGACAAAATGTTGAGTTAAGTACAAATCGTTGGGTAAAATAAATGGGATCGCTGGTACAAGAAGGGGGAGTAACGAAAGATGCACAAAGAAAAATCGGAGCCAAATGATAAATGAAAATTGCAGTCAATGCTATTTCCCATCGCCATGGGTATTATCATTACAAATTCGTTAGGTACAATGATAACGGTTTAAGAGTTGTTGATAATGCTATCAATGGAAAATTGATAACTCCACCATAAAATAAACTACAGATATACTCAATCGATACTGCAAAAAAATAAAAATTGATAACGCTATCATAAATTAAAATGAAGATATAATCAATAGATATCGCAGAAAAATAAAAATTGATAACACTATCATAATGAAATACATTTGTCATTTAGAGTGGTAAGTTCACAGTCTAAAGCATGGAAAAGTCACAATCCAAAATGAGGGTAAATCGTTGACTGTAAAAAGGTAAATCGTGGTCAAGTAGAAGGTAATTTGTTGTTGGTAAAATGGTAAAACACAAAGTTAAAGAAGAACTCAAAGGGTATTACGTTGTTTGTAGAAGGAAAGGATAAACAATCACACAAGTACTCATTCGAAAAAGGTGCAAGGAAAACCATCAACCAGGTACAATCAACAGGGGTAGTTAGCTGGGAAAACATCCTTTGCTCATCATCCACGCACAAAAAAATAGGGCATTAGAATATATAGGTCCATATGCATTGAAGTGACCATCATCGATTCGACTCCTAGCCAACTGCTCTTCACAACAATTAATAAAACCAAAAGGATAGTCACAACATTCAGGGATTGAATTCCAAGGGAACCAAATCAAGCTGGGAACTTAAGGCTATGGTGAAATTTAAGTTCTCAATTAAAATGCTAAGTTAACATCTTCTTTACACAGTCTAAAGTACAGAAATGAAAGCATAAGGTAAATAATAATCTACCATGCAGAATAAAAGCAAGCGTATCATAGTCTTATTTGAACACTACAAGTCTTTGTCTCGTGTGCTCCTTGCATCTCCCACTTGCTGACCGATGATACTTCACCAGTACCTCCTAGCCAATGTTAGGGCTACTATTTTTCCCCTTAGACCCTTGAGCTGCAAAGGGGACACACACACTAAACCAGAGAACAACTAGCTCCCAACTCTCATAGAAAGGCCGAGCTACCATTCCTACTCCCATAAGCTAATTCAGTCAAGTCTAAAGTTTTGCAGCATAACATTATGCATCACAAAAGAGATTCATCATCCTCCTCCTCCCTCCTTTATATAGATTTTCTAAGTTGTTTTCTTTCCTAAGTTCCCATTTAATTTATTGTTCAATAATTCAATTCAAAAAATCCTCCCCGTACATGTGTCACCCATCCCCTTCATTGCACCAAAAATTAATTTCATTAATTATTTAATTACTCCTATTTCCCTCACCCACCTAAAATCATTCCTAGAATCACTCCTAGATGTCCTCATATTCCCCTACACATTTTAATGACTTACCCCCTTACTAATTTACTAGTTGAGTTCAATTTATAAAGTTATTAATGGCAAGATGCCTTACTAAGTTAGTCATTCTACATTTTTCCTTAGTTTCCCCTTCTCTCTATGTTTCCCCCCTTTTCCCTTAGTTTCCTAACTCGTTTAAATTTCCCTCTTTCCCTTTTTATCTAAAACTCAAATTAGCAAGTGTAGGGAATTACCCTTTTCCCCTTTTTCTTTTTAATTAATTATTTTTTAATTAGTATATGTAACAAAACAATCAATTCCCCCCTTTTTAAAATTTAATCCCCCAAAGTAATTTGATTTTAATTATTTAATCGAGTTTCTTAACCACTTTTGTCACATGTTTAAAGATGATTTTTATTTTTTTTTATTTTTTTACCACAAGTATTACTTTAGACCTAGATTTTAATTTCCAAGGCTAGCTGACATTTTAATTAGAAATTTTTTTTTTTAAACTTTCTCATCACATCATTTGTTCTAAGGCCATCTAGTTTTATTCTCTTATTAGATAACAAGGTGATGTGTCCTTCAGGATGCACTAGGTGCTCCAAGGGTGCCAGTCACCTCATTTTGTTTCCCTTTTGCAACATTCC
Source organism: Picea mariana (assembly GCA_032191745.1). Classification (NCBI taxonomy): domain Eukaryota; kingdom Viridiplantae; phylum Streptophyta; class Pinopsida; order Pinales; family Pinaceae; genus Picea; species Picea mariana. The sequence goes on along the minus strand of JASDQU010960046.1, from coordinate 29,375 downwards.
CTTCGGGACGCACTACGTGCTCCAAGTGTGCCACTCGCCTCATTCTGTTTCCCTTGCGCAACGTTCCCTTCAGGACACACTACGTGATCCAAGGGTGCCACTCACCTCATTTTGTTTCCCTTGCATGACATGCCCTTCAGGATTCACTACGTGCTCCAAGGGTGCCACTTGCCTCTTGACTTGCTTGGTAGACATAAAAAAACCCTCGAGTCAATACTGTGTTAGTTGCTATTGTGTGAGACTAAGGGCCTCTAAGGAATAAGGCCCCTTTATTATTGCACGCCCCTTAGAATAATCATGAGCAACTTTCACAGTCTTCCCTCACAACATCATGGGTCTTCTTGAACTAGGTAATAGTTAACCTACATTTCAAGCCACGGTGGGAGTGCTAGTAGGTTTTGGCAGGGTTGTTTTCCACACCTCTCCCTCAATGTCTCTGGTAGTCATGCCTGACCCCTCTACTCCACATTTGAGTCTAGTCGGCAAGCTATCGTTAGCCTACATCATCAATGAATCATGTCAGAATAAAATCCATAATCATAACATCTAATCAGATGCACATAGTTCATATATACAACAATCAAACCCCAATTGTCCACTCCTTGACTCAGTTTGGGTCCAAGGGGTTTCATATATGCCTCTGCATTCTCGAGGTCCAAAATACTACACACTCAGGAAAACCAAGTCAATAGCACCTGTCTATGTCAATATAGAAAAGTAACATGTCATCAATCCATAATGCCTCATAATCATAATCAAATGCCCAATAGTATAATAATTAGGATCACTTGAAAGCAAGTGTCCTCAAAGAATAATTTCTCTTAGTGCACACAAGAATGGGATGTTACATACACCCCCTCTTGGTCTAAACTTCATCCTAAAGTTTCACAGTATATAAGGGCTGAAATAATGTGTATCGAAGAATCATAAGTATATCTATAAAACAAAAATGGAAACTATTGCCGCATATCATATGCGTCCTCCTAGGTCACCGAGTGCAGACTATAGTTGTTCCACTGGACCTTGACCTGATCTACTGTTCAATTCCATAGATGTCAAGTGTGATGATCCAGGGTGCAGATAGGCTTAGCTGTGAGTTCCCCCTCACCCGAAACCTGCAAGAAACATATGTCAATAACATGTGTACAATCACTAATATAATGTCTCAAAAAAAATACGTGAAAAACATCGTACATACACCTCAAATAATCAGGCAACATTGGTCAATAGGCCACAGGCCCCTTCCTCTCCATAATCTAGAAAGGTCAAACAAACCTAGGCAACTTGATTGAACTCTTATGAGGGATTACCCACAAGAAGACTCGATCACCCACTTCATAACTACATTCGACACGGTGTGCATCGACATAACTCTTTTGTCAATCCTATGCTTCTTTGATCCTTTCTCTTATTGTTTTCATTTAATATTCCATTTCTTGGATTGCTTCTGGTCCCACCAGGACCCTATCCTCAATTCGATCCCAACTTAGAGGTGTCTAACATGGTTTCCCATAAAGGAACTCGAAAGGCGCCATCTTAATGGTGCTTTGGTAACTATTGTTATAAGAGAATTCTACCAGTGGCAAGAATTATTTCCAATGCTTCTATTGGTCCATCATGTACATGTGCAACATGTCTTCCAAGATTTGGTTTGTTCATTCATTATTCTCATCAGTATCTGGGTGATATGCAGTACTAAAGTTAAGTTGGGTTCCCAAGGCCTCTTGGAAACTAGTCCAAAATCGTTCGATAAACACCAATCCTTGATTGGATATAATCCTCTTCGGAACACCATGCAGCCTCACAATCTCACTAATGAAAAATCTAGCTACGTCAGGGGCTTGATACATCGTACGTACCGGAATAAAATGAGCACTCTTCGTCAGAGTTTCGACTACCAGAAAATAGAGTCGTGTTTCCTTGCCATTAGTGGAAATCCAACAATGAAATCCATCAAAATGACCTCCCATTTTGATTATGGAATAGCGTGTGGCTATAGTAATCCTGTTGGATGTCTATTTTCAGCCTTTACCTACTAACATTATAGATAACTGGCCACATAGTTGACTATGTCTGTCTTCATTCCTTTCCAGAAGAATAAGGTTTTAAGGTCTGCCCTCATCTTTGTGACTTCTGGGTGGGCCATGTGCACTGCTCTCTGAGACTTGTTTAGGATCAATCTCTTGAATGCATTGTTTGGTGGCACAAAAATATGATTTTTAAACCTCAATAATCCATCGTCGTCAAACGTAAATCCTTCAAATCTTGGTACCACCATTTTGTTTTGTCCGACAAAATCTTCGACTTCTTTGTACCAGTCATCGTCACACTATAAGGTTAGAATATTTTCACGTAGATTCATATAAAGAGGCAACATCAAAATATGTGTGCTCTCTGACTCAATGCATATGCCACCTGGTTCATTGTTCCTTTTATGTAAGTAATCTTGAAGTCGTACTCACTAAGCAAATCCAACCAACAACGTTTTCGCACATTCAGGTCGTTTTGCATAAAGATGTGTTGTAGTCCACAGTGGTTCATCTTTAGTTCAAATTTTCATCCAACAAGGTAGTGTCTGCAAACCATCAAGGCATATACAATGGCTAACAACTCCAAATCATGTGTCACATAGTTCTCCTCATTCCTTCTCAGTTTCCTCGAGATGTAAGCGATCTCTCAATCTTATTGCATCAAGACTCCACCTAAGCCTTCCTTGGATGTGTCAGTGCATACCAAGAAGTCCACATCCATGTCAAGGACCTTTAGTATCGGTTTTGTTGTCAACAACTCTTTGAACCTCCAAAATGATTCCACGCATTTCTCAGTCCAAACAAACTTCTTGTTCTTCTTCTGCAATTCTGTGATCAGATTTGCTATCTTTGAAAATCCCTCAACGAACCGTCATGCTCCTCCATCATCTGAGAGTAAATAAAAATATCATCAATTAATACTTTGACAAACCTGTCCAAGTAATCGTGGAACACCCCATTCATTAAACTCGTAAATACCCCTGGGACATTTGTCAGTCCAAACGGTAAAACAATAAACTCATAATGTCCAAACCTTGTCTTAAAGGTGGTCTTAGGGATGTCATCCTCCTTGATTTGAAACTAGTGATGCCCCGATCGCAAATCGATCTTGGAAAAGATCTTCACACCCTTCATCTGATCGAACAGATCATCAATCCTTGGTAGTGGCTATTGATTCTTGATTGTTTCCTTGTTCAATTGAAGGTAGTGAATGAAGAGTCTCCATGAACCATCCTTCTTTCGTATGAAAATAACAGGTGCACCCCATGGTGACACACTTGGATGCATAAGTTCCAGGTCCAACAACTCCTTCAGTTGCACTCTCAACTCCTGTAACTCTGTGGTTGACATACGATAAGGCGTTCTCACTATTGGTTCAGTCCCCAATTTTAGGTCTATGGTAAATTCCAATTCCCTCTTTGGTGGCATCCCAGGTAACATCTCTGGAAAGACGTCCAAAAAATATCTCACCACAAGAAGGTGTTCTATACCTTCTGCTACTCCCTTCTCATTTAATGTAAGGATCGCATAAATATTACATCCCTTGTGCATGTTCTTCTGTAACTTCAAGGAAGGGATGAACCTCAGGAAAACTCCCTGGTTTCATCCTACAATCACGCGTCTTTGTCCCTCATCATTGACCAAGCTCAATCGTTTTGTCTTACAGCTGAGTATCGCCTCATGTGATTCCAACCATTCCATATCGATCATGATGTCATAGGATCCTAAGATCATGACGTACAAGTTGGCCTTTGTGAAAAACTCTCCCAGGTTAAGGGTACAGCCTGTAACCTTTCCTCCAACCTTTTGTTTAGCTCTGGAATCCATCTCTACAAAAATAAAATCATCATGTTCGATTTCCTTTACCTTAATCCTTTTTAGCGCTGCACCAGAAATGAAACTCTCGGTAGTAGTGGGATCTATCAAAATACTAAGGGTCTGGTCAGCGACGGTACCTGAAGTCTTGAGAAAAGTCGACTGGTGCTATGCCTGGTAGTTATTCACTACTACATGAATCCTATGGGCCTTGCCTAAATCTCCCATGGTAGTGGGTCTGACTAATCTAGATGCTCTAGTCCTCTCCACTGGGAAGTCACACTAGTAGTGTGGCTCCCCACAAGTCCAACACCCCTTCTTCGATCCAGTAATCCTAGTACCCAAAGTAGAATATGACGGCCCACCAGCCTGGAATCCTAGTATGTTCTACTGAACAGACCTAAACTACTGTTGTTGCGGTCGACACTATTGTTGATGTTGTGGTCCCTGATAAGGTGTTCGTTGTTGAGAAGCTAGTCTCCAAGGTGTAGTGAAAGTGGATCCTCTTTGTAAAGCACGATATTCAAGCATCTTTCTAGATGGTCTCTGATGTTGTTGCGCACCAGATGACACCAACCCTATTGGCCTCGATGGAGTCCTACTCTGACCCCTACTAATAAGGTCCTCCTCTGCTATGAGGGAATTATGGACGACATCATGCAAGGTCTGAGGCATCAAAACACTAACCTTTGCATGTATGTTGACATTAAGGTCAAACACGAACCTGTTGATCTTAAGTTTCTTATTATTGAGGTGCGGAGCATACCAAAGCAACTCCATAAAATGGGCTTCATACTCAGGCATCGTACGACCGCCCTGTCGTAAGGCATTGAAATCGTTGAGCTGACGCTCAATGAATTCCTCTGATAGGTACCTCTATTGAAACCATTCCTCGAATAGTTCCCATGACACATATTTGAAGGTCATGCTCAATTGTGGCAAGAACATCTTCCACCAAAGAAGAGTGCTCCCCTTTAGTTGAAATACCTCCATGTGGACCTTCATGTTGGAGGTATAGTCACGAAGTGCAAATCACATCACCATATTCTCCATCCATGCCTCAGTGGTTGCGTCATCTGGGGCACCAAAGAACTTGGGAAATTTGACCTTCTCGAGTTCACGATGAATGTTACCAGTACCAACCAGAGCGTGCGGTGGACCCTAAGGGGTGCGGGTGCCCTAGCATCATATTTGTCCAAAAGGTTTATCAGTGCCTCAAAAATCCACTGAAAGGACCTCATCAACTTAACCACATCACCCATCGCTATATACTACTGTCCGAAAACCTATTCTTCTCCCTGGGGGTTAGACCCCTCAGGCGTGGATGCTACTGGAGGCATCGCACCTCCTCCCCTAGCACCCCATCGTCTACCTCCGCGACATCCCTTAACCATGATTACCTACATGAATACAATTCAGCTTAATTAGAAACATTATAATCAATTATCATATCAATGAAAGCCATAGTGATCCCAAGTTAGGGGTTGAACCCACTCTGATACCATATGTAACCACCTCATCTTTACGACTACAAGCAAAGAAAAAAGTGTGACTTTTTATTTTTAGATAGGATGACAACAACGATTACAGCTAGACAACGTACCTGACAATGAGCACCACTGTTGGTGTCTAAATATGTCTTAAAAATGACCTTATTTTAACATTAATTCATCAACCTAGAGATTCATCTTTTATCTCAAGAATATTGGAAAAGTTTATGCAGGTAGCCTAAATCGTGTAGCTAAACCAAATCTGAGTTTATCAACAATCAAGTTCCTCAATTGTTCACCAGAGATTCTAAGAACTTAATTGGAATTGAAATCGGATTACTAAGATGTTTTGAAATGGAAAGGGACTAATTAATCTATTGAATTTGCTTAACTAGAAAGCAGTAATTGAATCTAACTAAGGACTTGCAAAGTTAACTATCAATTATGAATTTTGATTACTGGAAAGGAAATGAAAAATTACTCTATCTGGGGAAAGAAACAACAATTATAATCTAATCGGAAGGGACAACTAATGTAACTTTGTTGAAAGGAACAACTATTGTAGCTGCAACCAAAAGGAACAACTATTGTAACTTTAACCGAAAGGAACAACAATCGTAAATCTAAGGGAAAGGAACAACACGGATGAGAATGTGAGAAACTGTCAAGCAATAACTTCAGAAATTGAAATCACAACAGCAATCATTGATAACTAATTGAAATGTCTATCTTCTATATGCAATCAATATTAAAATCATTAACACACTTGTGCATTTATCTTTGGCTATTGTAAAAGAGATATGAATCATAAAATGGAAATTAAACTTCTAATTGATACACTTACAGAACGAGACAGTAACTCCTTCGGACTGGGCCCTCAGTCTTTAGAAGTACTGCAACAAGAAACTCAGAGCACGAAAATGGTAAAAACACTCAAAACTTTCATTGACTCCATGACTGGTAAAACATTTACAAAAACTGTTGTGCAGAACAGTTCTAAATCTAATTACTTGAATGCATTTTTTCTTATGTTTTTTTTGGATCTATTACCCTCTTATATATTACAATAGTTCAGGTACATCAAGCTATCCTGAGGATCTAAATATCCTCAGGATTGCTTTACTATTATAAAATTACAATATAGAAAATGTATTATCTTCAAACTACTTTGCGCCTAAAAAGTATTCAACCTTTAATAGCTTGCGCATAGCCAAAATCTCTTTGGTTATCTTTGGCAGTTATTTGTCCAATTCTGTAAAAAAATCAAACCATTCCAATCGTAAATTAGAATCTATTTAATAAAACTTTAATAACAAACCTAAGAGACATACTAATCATATTCTTTCCTATCTATCCCTAAATATCTAAAGAATTAATCGAAATCATATCATAAACTGTCGGAAAAAGGAAGATATTTGTTCCTTTTTCGTAACCCAACATACCCCCCAGCTTACCTTCTTGCATGTCCTCATGCAAGATAGAGTCTTTCATGTAAACCAGTTATATTGTAGGGAGGAAAGGTAGGTTCACCAGGTCTCCTGGAACCATGGCTTCTTTTGATTTCATCAAAATCGGCTTCCTGTCTCTTTTTATTTATTTGAAAATCTTTCTGATTAACTTCTAGAGAAAACCAGAGGAGAGGGGGGTTATACTTGCATCCTATCCAAGCAGGTCCTTCCTCCTGGAGTAGTCTAGCATATCTTTGTACTCTGAAGGTTGCTGCAAAGAAATTTCTATATCCAAAGGGCTCTCTACTTTTAACCTCATCAGAATATACATCCCATATTACCTTGGAGGCAGCAAGAGCTTCTTCCTTGAATTCTTCAAAATATGTGAGACCTGAGCGAGTGACATGTAAATGGATAGGAGCCAATAAATCCACAACCCGTGCCCTTTTCATGAAGGTCTTGTGTCGCATGATGTATGGGAAGGATTTTGGAGGCTCTCCTCTAATCCAAAGATCTAAACCAGTTTCTCTGTTCATGAACATTTTGTGAGCCTTGCCCCATTTGACCTGGTTCCTAGTAAAGGATAGGAATGCCTGAAATTGAATGTCCCCTATAAAAAGGCCAGGGTTGTCTCCTCTAACTTCATCCAAAATGATATTATGGAAATATAATTCACACAAAAGGTGTTGTACCTTCTCTTCCTGATCTCTGAAACATGAAATACATTATGGAACAGTGGTAAACGAAATGGGTTTACTTATTCTGATGGCCTTTACACTCAACAATAAATACCATTCCAGCAAGAATAAAACATAATTAGTGGTAGGGGCTCTGCAATTGATGGCATCAGAATAGAAAACACAGATGTGTTTGATTTGCTCCAAAGCTTCTTCCAATTGGGTTTGCACCTTTATGGTCTTCTCTTGGTCTCTGGTAAGTGCATCATAAGTCTCACCCTCTGTTGTTGTCATATCGTTCAATTCTTTAACAACCCTTTGATATTCAGTTCTAGTTGCCATTTCATGTTGGTGTTGGACCAATGCTTATTGTGCTTGTGCAAGTTCTACTTTTAATCCATTGATGATGACACTCTATTCCTGATATTGAGATTTTTGATGTTCTTCCAAAACACTCATCTCCTCCCAAGATTGAATCAATGCTTGTTGGGCTTGTCCCAATTCTTCTCTTAGCTCATGAAATATGGCACCCTGTGCCCAAGATCGGGATGTTTGATATTCGTTCATTTCTTCTCTGGAGAGAATTAGTGCTTGATGGGCTTGTCCCAATTATTCTCTTAGATCATGAATGATGGCACCCTATGCCCGAGACTGGGATGTTTGATATTCATTCATTTCTTCTCTGGAGTGAATTAGTGCTTGCTAGGTCTGTGCAAACTCCACCTCCAGTCTATTCATGATAATACTTTGTTCCTGAAATTGCCCTGTTATCGTCAGTAATTTGCCTTTGTTTTGAGTCAGGGTTTGTTGGGACTTCAGTAGTTCTTCCTCCAGTCTCCTAATTGTAGCATTTTTCTCAAAACATTGAGTTGTTTCCTCTAAAAATTGAGTGTCTATCTGTATCTCAGTATCAGCCATCTCTTGTGTTTCTTCAAGAATTACATCTTCATCCTAAACTGTTGCTTATTCTACCATTACTTCCTCAGGATCTGTCTGTATTCCTACAGAAGTTGTACTAGTTGCTTTCTTAGGAAGAGGGTTTCTTCCTTGCATTCTGCCCCTTTTGTTTTTCTTTCTCTTGTGGATCTTGTCTACTAGTTCCAACTGTTTCCTCAATTCCTTGATAATCTCCTTGAGTTTTCCCACTTTCTTCTTTAATCTCACAACCCTCTTATCCTTCTTCTTTAGCAATTTCTTTTCTTTCTTTAATTTCCTAATTTGTTTCTGGCTTTTGGTTGATTTCTGTTTATGGGGAATCTTGATGTCTTCTTCATTTCGTTCAGTAGATGGTTGTCCCTCTATTTCTTCCAAGTGCTCTGGTTGTTCAAGGGGTCTCCTATTTCAAAAATAAATTCCTCCTATGTTGTGTCATCTGGAAAGGACATTTGAGTGTCAGGAAGGTCTTCAGCAAATTTTGAAGAGGAGCCTATTTCTAGGTCTTTTTCCAGACTATTTTTATCTTTGTCAGTCGAGGTTCCTAAGTTTCCCAAAACCTGAGCCATTTCTATCTCATAACTCTTAAAAAAGTGTTTTGTCAGGTGCTTTGCTATAGGTTGGGTGTTTCCCTGATTATCCTTTTGTGTTGTCTGCTCATCTTGGTCAATGTCTTGAACATTTTCTTGTAAAGGTTGTTCCATGACATTATGAAGTTCTTCAGGGTGCTCTATTGCATATTGAATTGCTTCTGTTGTTTCCTAAATTTGTTTGCTTCTCTTCCTTGTCCTAGAGGGGGATCTAGGAGCAATCATTGTTTTCTTTTTTCTTTTTGTTACTGTCTGTATCTGTGAGGTCTGGGCTTCAGTAATTTGAGCAGGGTCTACTTCAACTTCAATTTGGGGCAATGGAGATTCTCTTTTGGTGGTAGTCGCCTGCTCCAATTGTGGAGGTTCTGCTTCAATTTCGGTTGGAGGTGGTGAAATTTCTATTTGGGTGGTGGTAGCCTACTCTAGTTGAATAGGTTTTGCTTCAATTTCGGTTTGAGGTGGTGAAAGTTCTCTTTGGGTGGTGGTTTGTTGTTCCAATCTATTGGCCTCAATAATTTGAACAGGTTCTATTTCAACTTCAATCTGAGGTGGTAAAATTTCTCTTTGGGTGGTGGTGGCATGCTCCAGTTGTGGAGGTCTATTGGCCTCAATCAAATTCTCCCAAGTCAACTGAGTTTGACTCAGTGCTTTATCCACTATCAATTTAACTAGTTTGTGGTGGCTAATAACTGTAACAGGATCTTTGGACTTTTGTGTCCTTAAAGCAACTTCATGTAATACAGTATCTAGGAAGAAAGGAAGGTTAAGTACTAACCTTTGCTTCAAGTCTGTCAGCAATTTAATATGGTGTGGCCGAATTACATCATACCATCCATTGCAGGTGATGTAGCACTGAACTATCCCTGCCAATTTCTTCCATGGTTCACTGAGGGTACTGGGATTAATTCCCTTGCCTTTTTTGTCCAATTATTCCCCTGGTTTTGTGAAATATTCCATGGCTTCCCTCAGCTTCGTGTATTTTGTTGTCCATTGAATACTTGTGTTAGAGAGGCCTGTGACAGGTCTATTGGCCTCAATCAAATTCTCCCAAGTCAACTGAGTTTGACTCAGTGCTTTATCCACTATCAATTTAACTAGTTTGTGGTGGCTAATAACTGTAACAGGATCTTTGGACTTTTGTGTCCTTAAAGCAACTTCATGTAATACAGTATCTAGGAAGAAAGGAAGGTTAAGTACTAACCTTTGCTTCAAGTCTGTCAGCAATTTAATATGGTGTGGCCGAATTACATCATACCATCCATTGCAGGTGATGTAGCACTGAACTATCCCTGCCAATTTCTTCCATGGTTCACTGAGGGTACTGGGATTAATTCCCTTGCCTTTTTTGTCCAATTATTCCCCTGGTTTTGTGAAATATTCCATGGCTTCCCTCAGCTTCGTGTATTTTGTTGTCCATTGAATACTTGTGTTAGAGAGGCCTGTGACATTTGCTATGATTTCCAAGGTAACTAGTATTCATATACCCTGCACCGTGGAGATTTCTCCTTGCAAGTTTTGAAAGAATTCCAGTGTCACATTTGTGTTATCTCCTTGCAAGTTTTGAAAGAATTCTAGTGTGACATTTGTGTTATCTCCTTGCAAGCGGTTGAAGTATTCGGTCCACCCTAGGTGGTGTAGGATTTCTCTTGCCTATTCTGTAACCCGGAGTAATGTTGGCTCTCTCCGCACACTTCTGCCACCCATATTTCTGTGAGAAAGAAAGAACGACTATCGTCCCTGTTTACAAATTCTATTAGACCAGCTATGGAGAAAAAAATACTAGAAATGGAAAATAGTAGTAACAAAGAATGTATAAATACGTGGGTTTTGTATTTATTGCAATCATTACAGCTAGTTGGAAAGTGTGTCAAGCACCCCCCTCATTAATGTAGAGGTCATCCTCGACCGTCAGTGTAGGTGGAAGCAATGAGTGTGGTTATTTCGGGTGACAGGTAATGATTGCATTGCCACCGTCAATAGGGCTAATCATATATAATTTTCAAGAAGACACATGCCACCAAAAATCATTTAAACGATAGTCATGTGATGTGTGGAATTTATAAATTTATTACACCTACGTGCAAAAAAATTGATTTATGGAGAATCAATCGAAAATAAGTTAAATTGGTTCATTTTTTAATAATCCACATAACATAATATTGTTACTTTTCCCGGTGATTGAGTATAATTGATATGATAACCTCATTTTTTGAGTAAAGGAGATCTAGAGACACAAAAACTTGGTAATTTGAGGTAATCTTCCATACCATAGGCAGAGCCACTGTTGCCGACAGGGTTTCCTTTAACCCTTAGATGAGCCTTTATCCTTAATACACATGTGAATCATTTTTTCTTTTTTTTTTTAAAAAAGACCATTTTTCTGGTTTGGTAGCCAGATGATGATAATGCCACTCACTAGATTATAACTTAAGTGAAAAATCCATCTCGTGATGAGACCTATTGTCCTTTGATGAAGGAATATGTCAAAGGCTATTGCCCTGGTGTGGTAGCCATAGTGGGAATGTCACTTAGGTTAGTATCCTATGATCGTGGTAGGTTGGATCGTGATGAGACCCCCCGTTCTTTATGAAAAAGGTTTTTTTTGTGTATTTTTATTTATGTGTATTTTCTCTTAATATTTGAATTGTCTTTTCCCAAAAAGACCATTATCCTGGTTTGGTGGCTAGATGATGATAATGCCACTCACTAGATTATAACTTAAGTGAACAAGCCAGCTCATGATGAGACCTCTTGTCCTTTGACAAAAGAAGTTGTCAAAGGCCATTGCCTCGGTGTGGTGGCCATAATGGGAATGTCACTTAGGTTTGCATCCTATGATCATGGTAGGTTGGCTCATGATGAGACCCCCCATTATTTATGGGAAAATGTTATCAT
>JASDQU010960045.1:7821-23544 GCA_032191745.1 Picea mariana | reverse complement strand
GAACCTAAGGAATACAAACCATTGATGATGAGGGGGTTAAAGGGACCCCACTAACTCACAGTTGATATAGGAGTCGAAGGACTACCTGAGACATTCATGTTTGAATCGATACTCATGGTAGGATGATCACGAGCCTGGGAGGTGGAGATATATGTACCATGCTTATTAACTCTACACCTTTTAGGAGATGGATTCGGTAAAGGATCAAGACGTGGTGGTATATTCAAAAGACTAAGAGACCGGTGAGGAGGCTGGTCTTTCTCCACGATGACTTAGGACTAATAATCAGAGATCACACTCCTAAATAAATCTAGCAGTCAATGCACACAAATAGGATATGATGGTTGAAAAGGACCTCCCGAACTAAACTAAGTATGGAGCCTCACCCAGGAGGGGCCTAAGACTCTGCAAAAATAGATTAGAGGTGTCATAATCAATTATAAGGACCCTCATAGGCTTCACAGTGTAGTCGGTTAGATCCCTCCGAAGAGTAAATCCTCCATAAAGTCTATGTGTTTTCTAACCCTTATCTGACTCAGGATACCTACAGAATAACCCCTGAAAGTAACCTATGTGGCTGCCTATGTCAAGCAAATAAATTCACCATGATATAACCAATACTCAGGTGAGCAGTCACAAGTCTAGCCCACCATATGAGAAAGGTAGAAAATCCTGAAATATTGCAAGAACCACCTCTCACAGAGATAAGGGCACTAGCAAGACCCCCAGATATGAATACAACCACAAAAATATCTATGACTTTAGGAAGGTATTAGAGTGATATCTCTACAAACAACTTCGTGTGACCTTGTGCTTAACTCCAATGTGAGTTGAGCCTCTTGAGGACACCAATTATATAATGGGTTTCACCACTCCCTGTCCAAACACATACGTTCAGTTTTATAGCATTGGAGAATTTTACTTACAAAATCCTATTCCAAGGCACTAGGTCCCATGCTTGTTTGTGTACCCTAAAATATAAAATCATTTCTAATTGATTTTAATTAATCAGAGTTAATTTTAATGGCTTATTCTTCCTCAAGAGGTGTGATCATGAAACTGATGGTATTACGACTTAGCATATATAAAAAGAAGAAAATGTTAAAACACTACTAAGTACTATTCTTGATTTTCAAAGAGATGGTATGCTTCTAAATGTTGTTTTCCAAAATGCAATCCCTATGATTTCAATGAAATGTGGTATTTCTTAATATGCCAAAATCAATGCAAAGTAACCAAAAGTGAAAATTCCATAAGTAAAATGAAATAAAGAAAATATTTTTGTATTTTTGATGTAATAAAAAGAAAATGCAATAACTAAATAACAAATTCACTGGAAGACCCTACTATAGGAAAAATAAGACAAGCCAAGGAGGATACCAAGAAGAAACTACCCAGACTAGTATGTAAGGAAAACAAATGAGAAATATGACAAGAAAGGAGTTCGCCCAAAAATTCAACAATAAAAAGGTTTCCTAACACTCTATATACACTTAACAGTCAGAATGGGGACCCAAGAACTCTCAGCAACTAGAAAAACTCACCCAGTAAACACTAAACTAGGTCAAAAATACTTAATATATGATGTACACATTTGTTTAGGGAACAAACGCGTATATACATGCCCTAAAGACAGACAACTCATGTATATACACAGTTGTCAAGGGAAAACCCACGTATTGCAAAAAAGACATTGTCGGGGCAAGGGTTATGCCAAGAAACTTATATACAAGGCAAGATACAGGTTTTCAAGCAACATGCGACACAGAAACTCAGGAAAATAGAGAGAAAATCAAGGATAAAAACACCCAATACCCCAAAAAGGAGATCTCCCCAGTGGAGTCGCCAATTTTGTTACGAGGAAAATCTCTCTATGCCTAGGGGAAAACCACAATAGACAGAATGACACATAGAAATCAACTCTAATATCAAGTATCCTATATAAATGAAATGCTAACAAGAGAACGCTAGAATCCTACCTCGTCCAAAAGTTCAAAGAAGACCATCGTTGAGCACACAACCTAAAGATTCATACCTGCAAATTGTCCTCAACAACCAAGATACGCAAGCATGTGGTGATGATAGATAATGTTAGCATATAAACTAGCATAGTCCATTAATATACATAACAAATAATCCCATGGAAATAAATACAAATATTTGCAAGATATCAATTGGACGATAAAAGAGTATTTCTATTAATGTAATCAACAAAATTACATAGGTGACAAATTTCTTTAACGGCACATATCAAAACCGAGAAACTAAGTCCCTCCAGTTGGGCCTCCGCCACTTTAATCCTCCACAAATGCAAGATCACAAGTAGGATTCAATGAAGTTATTCATCACAATATAAGAAGAGCTTGGGGGATGAACACAAGAAGTTCATACTTTCAAGGAAAAAGGGATGCAGACTCAATATGAAGTGAAATTTCTCCAGAGTGTCTTTACTCTCAATGTGTTGAATCTACCTTCAAGGCTTGGATATGGCTCAATTTATAGCCTTCAAATGGAATTGAAGGGTCGAGTCAGAGCATTTCCAGGATATGGAAGTTCAAGGATCATGGATCATGTGACATGGCATGGAAACCCGACATATTTTTTAATTTTTTAGCACCAAGCCTGATGTATGCGGGTTGTAGTGGAGCTACCTGCGTATACGCAAGTTGTCTAACTGGTAGGTCGTGTATATGGATAAAAATCATATTTTTATCTCTCGAGTGAATAAAAAGGGAAATTTAAGTCTGAAGAGGGAAATGAAATGCCATCAAATCAAGATGCATGGAGTGAGGCAAAATTTGCTATAACAACAATGATAACTCAACCAAAATTATAGGAAAAGGCATAGTCAGTCCTGGAAACAAATATGTCTTGGAAGAAAATGTCCTACTTGTTGAAAATACGAAACATTATTTTCTAAGTATGAGCCAAATATGTGATCAGGGACACACACTTATATTCAATTCAAACTACTATGAAATAAGGAAAGAAGGATCAGGAAGACTAGTGGCAACATTGACAAGGAATCCAAAAAAATATACATATTAAATGAGATTGAAGAAGAAATATGTTGTTTGGGAAAAGAAGATGAAAGTTGGCTTTGGAATAAGAGAATGGGCCATATACACTTTGATAATCTTGTCAATATCATAAAGAAGCAAGTTGTAAGAGAAATTACAGAAATTACAAACCCAATGAATACTATGTGCAAGCATTGTCAACATGGAAAACAAACAAAAGTTGAATTCAAGACAAAGGAATAATCTACGACAAAACCATTTGAGATTGTACACATTGATTTATGTGGGACCACTAGAACAAAAGGACTAGATGGTGAACAATACTTCATGCTACTCATTGATGAATACACTAGAAAGATCTGGGTTTTCTTCCTCAAGAAAAATTCATAAGCTTTTGAATGTTTTAGGGTATTCAAGGAATGGGTTGAAAATGAAACTAATTTGAAAATCAAATGCTTAATATCAGATAATGACAGTGAGTTTAATTCAAATGAATTCAGGGATTTTTGTGAATAACAAGGAATAAAAAGACAATTCTCAATAGCTATAACACCTCAACAAAATGGAGTTTTTGAAAGGAAAAATAGAAATGTACAAGAAATGGACAGAACCATGTTGAATACTTCCAAGCTAAATGATATATTTTGGGGACAAGCAATGCATAAAAACGTTCATATCTTGAATAGAGGATTGATAAGAAGGAATAGTGATAAGACTCCATATGAATTTTAGAAAGGAAGACAGACCAATGTCAAGAAATTTAGAGTTTTTGGAAGCAAGTGTTACATAAAAGGGAAGACAAGAAGATTGGAAAATTTGACTCATGGGTGGACGAAGGCATATTTTTTGGGTAATTGTACAAAATCAAAGCATCGAATTGATAGAATATAAGTCTCAACAAGATAGTGGAAAGGCATAAATGTAAAATTTGGTGAAACGAACTTGCTAAATACCAAGAAGGAAAGCATAAATTCAAATATCTTTGAATAATTGGAAAATGAAGAACTAAAGCAAGAATAAGAGGAAGAAGAACAAGAACAACAAAAAGAAAACAACCAACAAGATTTTCAATGACCTTCTATAACACCTAACCATTGGCTTCAGAAGAATCATCCAGCAGAACAAATCATTGGAGATAGAAGTGTCATAGTAGAAACTAGAAGAAGAATGCAAGCACAGACACATGAACAAGGACATTTTTCATTACTATCCACATTTGAACCAAATAAATTTGAGGAATCCAAAAAATGATGAGTATTGGATCAAGGCTATGGAAGAAAAACTAAATCAAATAGAGATAATGAGACATGGGAACTAGTTCCAAGACCAAATGACAAAAATGTGATTGGGACAAAATGTGTTTTCAGAAACAAGATAAATGAAAATGGGCAGATAACCAGAAATAAAGAAAGACTAGTGTGCAAAAAATATACTCAATTTGAAAGAATATATTTTGAAGAAAATTTGGTCCCATGGCCCGGAATGGAAGAAATCATAATGTTTTTGGCTCATCCATGCTCCAAAAGAATAAAATCATATCATATGGATGTAAAATCAAATTTTATAAATGGAGAATTAGAAGAAGTATGCATAGAACAACAAGAAGGGTTTCTACTATCAAAAAAGGAAGACTATGTTTGCATATTGAAGAAAGATCTATATGGAATTAAGAAATCTCTGAGAGCTTGGTACTCAAGATTGAACAGGTACTTGCAACAACAAGGATTCAAAATGGGAAATGTAGATTGAAACCTCTACATAAAAGTGTATCAAGGAAGTATGATTATTATTGAAGTGTATATTCATGACATCATATTTGGAAGTGATAATGATAGATAGAGTCAAAAGTTTTCCAAGGATATTTTTGACTAGACATGAAAAATAAGGTGGTTGATTATATAGCCAGATGTATAGAATGCCAGAAGGTAAAGGCTAAGAACAGACATCCAGTTGGATTTCTACAACCATTTCCCATTCCTAAGTGGAAATGGGAAGTTGTGACAATTGATTTTATCACCAATTTGCCTAGAACATTGAAGAAACGTGATTCCATGATGGTTGTGGTGGATACTCTAACTACAATTTATCATTTTATTCTAGTGAATCTAACTCACAAGGAAACTAATATTGCATAGATTTATATGCGAGAAATTTCCAGGCTTCATGGTGTGTCTAAGGAATTTGTTTTTGATAGAGATCCCAAATTCACATCAAATTTATGGAAACTATTATTTAAAGTATTTAGGACAAATTTAAACTTCAGCACAGCATATCACCCAAAATTAGATGGGAAAACATAGAGGGTCAATTAGGTCATTGAGGATATGATGAGAATGAATGTGATGGATAAACCATCAAAATGGGAAGATTATATGCATTTAGTTGAATTTTCTTATAATAATGGGTATCATACATATTTTAAGAGATCCCATTTGAAGCATTATATGGAAGAAATTGAAACACACGAGTGAGTTGGGACAACCCAGTAGATAAATCAGTGGTTGGGATGAAATTGCTCAAATAAATGGAAGAGAAGATGGTAAAAACAAATAAGAATTTAAAGGTTTCTCAAGACAGATAGAAAATTTATGCAGACAAAGGTAGAACTCACACAGCATTTAGAGTGGGCGAGCATGTCTTCTTGAAAGTGAAAGCTAAGAAGAGTTCGTTGAAATTGGGAATCTTCCCAAAAATGATAGTAAGATATTGTGGACCATTTGAAATCCTAGGGAGGATTGGTCCTATTATATACATGCTTGCACTACCTATATCCATGTGTATTCATAATGTAATCCATGTTTATTTGCTTGAAAAGTATGTTCTTGATGTTAAACATGTAATTGATTAGAATGTGATCCAGGTGGAGCATGAGGGAGACTTCCAGGACCATCCAATGTGCATATTGGATAGGAAGGTCAAACTATTATGGAATTGAGATATCGAGCTAGTAAAAGTACAATGGACCTGCTACGGTCCTGAAGATGCAACATGGGAGCATGAGGATTCCATGTAGGAAGAGTACCTACATTGTTTTGGATATTTTTGAAGAAAATTTAGTGTACATGTGCATATAATACATTGAGGACAATGCATAAATAAGAGGGAGGAGAATCTAATACACCCAAGCCAAACCCAAATATGAAAATGTATATATGCTTTATATGTTGGTGATCCATGATGTTTTGGGATAGAGTTCCTTTGTATATATTTTTTGGGAGAGAGTGCCTATGTGATTATTAGGCCGTAGAGCCTATATGATGAAAGGCCTATGAGCCAACATTGTAAAGTGTGATTACTTATATATATATTAATAAAAATGCATCACTACTACAGAACAAGTTAGATGAAAGTGTATGTGGGAATAGGACTCCATAGAAGGGAAATATGGCTAGGACTTGTGAAAAGGGGATAAATCAAGGGGGGATTAAGTCAAGGGAATATTATAATATATTCCTAAATTCATAAGTCTTATGATATGATTTTATCCTAAGTTCCTAAGTGGGGGAATGAATCACCAAGTGGAGAAAAAGGTAGTTCCTTGAGTTCCAAGTATCAAGATAGGAACAGGCATATATAATATTGGGAATTTAGTATAATTCTCATTCATTCATTCCATTCTTCCATTGTATCATTCATACCATTTCTTGGAGAGTGTGATTTGTGGAAATATTTTTACCTTGTAAATCCTTGGTGGTTTGGGTTGAAGAAGTAGCTTTCTATGCCTATGGAGAATTCTCTTTGGGTGAGATAATTGTTGGGAATAGGTTTTCCTGTGTGATGGCCTAGTTGGTGTTGTAATTCTTTGACATTATCCTTTTGTTCCAAGTGCCACAGATCTCTGAGACATCCTGGATAGCCTGTTGTTGAAGCCCTAAAAAGGAAGTGGTATAGTCAAAGGATTGTTGAGCAGAGAAGGGGTACACTTCCGGGGGTGGGCCAGGTTGTAGGGAGTGAGAGGTTGTGATGTGGAATTCTTGCTAGATCAGGTGCCATCGGCCTTGTTCTGATTGTGTTGTATATGAGACCTTATATTTTCTTAGGTATCTTTTTCCCTAGTGGATTCATAGCCATATCTCAGGGGTGACCTATTGTTGAGAGTGAATGAATAGAAAAGTCTATGGCTAGGAGGAGTGTATGATATATTTAGTCAGTTGGTTATTTTAATTAAAATACAAGTGTTATTTTATGTGTTTATTATGATTATGGTGTGTTTATTTACATTCATTATGTTATTCTACAATTGTATATAATTATGTATGGATTATATGTTGTAGGACTACATAATTGTGTTCATATTCATATTAATTTAATTAATGGCATCAAAGAACTAATGGATGAATTGGAGAAAACTCAAAAATTTGGTTTGTGACAGAAGTCATGTTTTTTGTGATGGTTCCCGAGTGGAGTATTGAGTATGTTACAATGATAGAGTAGTACTAGGATGGATGACTACTCGAGAATTCCTAGTGTTTTACATGCCTATGAAATTTTATAAAATTAGACCAAATTATCCCACATACATCATGGGAATTATTCTCCTCTCACTCTCTCATATAAAATTGAGGTGAAGGAGGTCCTTTGAACATGCAATGGAGTATGATGTAAAGCTTGTTGCAAATGAAGTGTATCCAACATCTCTTTCTCTTTAGAGATAAGATACCATCATTCTAACTAGTTTGTGTCTACATTATTCTTCTATTTTTATTCATGAATAGAAGTTGGGTTTCACTGCATTGTTGTGTTCTCTGCTATCGTTTTGTTTGTATCTCATTTAATTCTTCATATAATCCAAATCAGTGGCATCGAAGAAGTATTCTCCTTGTCATTTTGTAGAGCATGTCCCCAGCAAGATCAGGGTATAAAGAATTGGGTCTCAAGCTAGTTTCGCTTGAGGCTAACCACTATTTCCTGCACAAGAAACCTACCATAGTGAAAGAAAAGAGATATGGAAGACTATAATATCCTTTCAATACCTTTCTCGAGGAATCCCTCAATCGACAGAGGAACGAGGTGATGGATAAATTTTCCCAAATCCTTCGACTATTATTGATGGTGACCAAGGCATCTCGATAAACAACCATTTTATAGGTGCAACGCCCTTTAAGGTATAGGTCAATTTTGATATACCCTTGTTTGAAACCTAGATAGATGCATATTTTTTGGAGAAATGGATGAGTATGTTCGAAGGGTATTACTCTATCCAAAAAATTTACGATGGTCAAAAGATCACATTTTCACTTTTTAAATCCCTTCCCCATGTCAGATCTTGGTGGGAAGGTTACTGGGAGAGGTACATTGTGGATGAATACATTCCATTCGAGAGAGAACTCACTTGGGTAGCCTTTGTAGATTCCCTTAGGGAGGATTTCTACCCTATCAGAAACTATGATGGCTAGTACATGAGATGGATGACTATGTGTTAGGAAAGAGACCAGACATTGTTGTAGTACACTAACATTTTTCATACCTTGCACTCAAAGGTATCAAATACTTTGAGCGACACCTATTTTTGAAGTATCACAGTGTCCTACAAAATTATATCCAAAAAAATATGAATTTCTTGTACATCTCCTCACTGGGAGCTTCTTATCGATATGAAGTCAAAATTGATCAAAAATTTAAGCAATGGAGTAAGCGAGATTTTGGTTTTACAAATACGCCACAATAGAAGCATGACAAAGGTAACCCTAACTAACGAAACAAGGGTGAGATCAAAAAAATGAAACCTCAATACAACCAGTACAATTTGTAGGAAAAGAAGGGTAACGGGAAGATGAAGAAGGACATTGGAAAGTGGTGTGAGTTCCATAAAATCCACTAGCACAACACTGAGGAATGTTTCTCAAAACAGTCATTGTTGGATGAGTTTTAAGAAAAGGAGTCATAACCTGACTATAACTCTAATTTGGGATAGGGAAAGTGGATCATCAATGAAAAACCTAGTTGTACCATTTCAACCATAAATATCTAACCAAACGAGTCAATTGAGATTGAGGATGGGAAGTGGCTCTTCCACTCATATATGTGGGTAAAGGGGACCCCAATACATTTCATTTTTGATAGCAAGAGTAAAAAGAACCTGATCTTAGGTGAGGTCATCAAAATAATGGAGTTTTCGATAATGCCACACCCCCAACCATACACAATCGGATGGTTGATTCGGGGATGAGACATCTGCATCAACTAGCAATGCCACCTTTCCTATAGCATCAAGCCCTTCAAAGATGAGGTATTGTGTGATGTTTCCCCACTTGAATTTTGTGATGTTTTTTTAAGAAAATTTTATATTTGGAAATGTCACATTGTTTATGAGACTTGGCCCCAAAGTGTCATTGTTACTATGGGAGGTCATGTTTATAGGGTGCCAGAGGTATTTCCAAATACTACCACTTCATTGATCTTGAAAAAGTAGTTCCACAAAGAAATATCTCATACCACAAATTTTTCCCTCTTAATTATTTGGTCAGGAGGTGAACAAAAGGTCATAGTGACCACTACAACCTTGGCCCAAAACATTTATATATAGTAGAAACAGGTTGACAAGATTGTAGAGGAGAAAAAATATATTTTTCCACCTATGGGGGTTCCTTTGCACTGTCAAGTCAAGCATTCCATTAACTTAGTTCTTGGTTCTCTCTTATCCAATGGTCCAATATACAGATGTTCCCTTCTAGATAATGAGATTATTCCATATGTTCAACATAGCTACGATAGATCCCTTCATATATCTATTGGCCACGAATCATTTTAAATGTTCTTGGGGTTCTAGCTATTAGCCCCCATTGGTATAGCTCTTCTTGTTTCATTTTCATTGACAAAGTCCTCCCACACTCAAAAAAGGGAATATCATGTAGCTAGATTTGTTGAATGGATCCATCACCTCCAACAACATGTGCATGACATCCTTCAATAGGATAATTCCAACTACAAGTAGGACAACTACTTCAACAAGGCAAGAAACTCACCAAGGTTCAAATTCATCAAAATTTTCCCCACTGCTCGAGCGAAATTGACATAATCAACACCATTTCTTCCTAAGGGGGGAGGATTGATCTAGGTCGATCTCATGGCCATCCACCTTTTCCACTAAATAACTTTTTTCGAGCCTGTGGTTTTTATAAACCATGATATTCACCCTTTTTATGGAGAATGTAATGTAATTCCATCTCCATTTGTTAATTACAGTCATCATGTAATGATTTTCTAATGGTATTATGTACATTTCTACAATGTTATTTCACTAGATCCCATTAGAACTCCGTAGTTAAGCACACTTGGGATAGAATAGTACTTGGATGAGTGACCACCCAGGAAGTCCTATCATTTTACATGCCTATGGCATTTTGTAAAATTGGACCGATTTATTCCACATGCATCGTGGGAATTATTCTCCTCCCACCCTCTCATATGTAATTGAGGTGAAGGAGTTCCTTTAAGCATGTAATGGAGTGTGATGTAAATCATGTTTCAAATGAAGCATAGCCAACATATCTTTCTCTTTAGAGACAAGCTACCACCATTCTAGCTAGTTTATGTCTATAGATTTATGTTATTTGTATTTATTAATAGAAGTTGAGTTTCACTTTATTTCTATGTTCTTTGTTATTATTTTGTTTGTATCTCATTTCATTATTCATATAATTTAGGTCAACCTCAACAAGAACCTATCCCACCATATAAAAAAAAACATAGAACAATTTAGGTTCATATATTCTCATGGAGTTTGTAGCTAGTGCCTAAAAGGGGTGCTAATTCTCATTCAAAATGTAATTTATGTTTTGTTGATGATTTCTAATTTCAAAGAATTATAGTATACAATGTTGAGTACATATGAAAATAAAAATAGCTATTCAAGACTACTAAGTTTGGGTATTGAACTCTTAAACTCCTTTATTCTTTTCCAAAATACATGAAAATTTTGAAATCTCTATTGTATGGGTTAAGCTACCTCCTTTTGATTGAATATAAAATAACCATTTCAATTAAGAAAAACAATTGATCTTGTTTCAAATATATATATAATCCCTAACATCCTATATCTATATGTGAATATTATTTTTCCTTTGATTATTATTTTTCCTTTGATTTACATTTACATTTCCTCAAGATCTATAATAATAAATAATAAACATGTTCTCTACTTGTAAGAGAAATTCAAAATAATTTTTCATTCAAAATCATTACTTCTAAAATTTACAAAGGGAATTTATATCACCTCCATTGACCAAATCATCAGCTTCATCACCTAAATCTATGTCAGAGTTAAGATAGCCTAATGTAGTAGTTTTTCACAAACTTCATCACCTAAATCTATATCAGAGTTAAGATAGCATCATGTAGTAGTTTTTCACATATAATTATTAGTGAATTGTCTTTATAATAGATATGCATCATCAATTTTTAGTAATGGAGGAATCAAATGCACTTGTTACACATAATGGTAAAATAAAGTTTTATTCTTTGGTAAATTTTGGATAATAATTGATGTCTTTTCATTTTTCTACTCATGCATGTTCCATGTCATTACAAGTGGGTAGATCCATGACATCTAAGTTGTGATATTGAAAATCAATGTCCAAAGGATATTGATTATTTCTTCGAGATTTAATTTCTAAAATAAAAACTTTGTAAAAAAAATCATAAAATATAGTCATTGAATAATTTCAATACATTTATTCAATAGATCCCATATTTCAATTGTATTGTTTATCTTTTCATCTTCTTTCAATATAGTTTATATTCTTCTTTCACAGACATCAATTAAAAACATATAAATGCAATTTGTTTTATGTGAACCACGATAACCAAAAAAATCAAACAAATTTATTTCTTTACACTTAGTCATAGCATTATTCATAATAAAAAACACCATATCACAATACACAAGTTGTAAAAGATAAATTTTATTCATAATGGACCACATGCTAGAGGGATAACAACATCAGCAATCAAAGTCATTATTGACTTGGAACTCATATGGCATCCCAACATCAAAGTATCTCATATAAATATATAGCATGTTGGTAATGTCCTTAGACAATAATGTTCGTGTTCCATGTTCTTCTATATTTATATATTATTAGGAGGTTTTTGAGGTATTTCCTATCTTATTACTTGGAACATATGTGACAAATGGATTTTGTTGAATATTATATAAATCAATGAAATTTATTGGAGATAGACCATTCTTTCTGTGAATATCACCATCATTTATTGACAAATAAGAACACTTGTGTTCCTCTCTTATTTTATCCTCTTACACCATGCATATCATCATGTTTCTACATTGTAGTTAGGGTATATATGCATGTATTAACCAAATCAATCCATCTTGTATCTTGTCTATAATAGTTCTTAACACAAGTTCATATATTCGATGTATTGTGTTATTTACTATATTGAATTCTATATACATATTCTCATTCATTTCATATATGGTCCCCTCATTAGGCAACCTCTATTACATATACATTTAACCAATATATATCCTACTTTGGGTCATAACACATTGGTCTAAAAAAAATTAACCATGTCATCATGGCTTGTTTAATACACAATCCTCTTGGTTGTCTTTTTACGGAAACATATGTATTTTCCCTATAAAGACAACCAAGAGGATATGTATTTTCCCTAAAATACATATCTTGGTAAATTGAGTTGAAGAGGCAGGTTGTTGGGCCCATGGACTATTGAAGAAGTGGGTTGTCAGGCATGTGAGTATTCTCTCCAGGAGGTGAGAGAACGATTGGGAATTGTATTCCCAATGTGTCAAGTTGCAACTATAGGGCTCTGAGACTTTATTTTTGGCATGTTGTTGAAGCCCTGGAAGGGAAGTGGGGCAGTAGAAGGAATGTTGAGCAAAGAACAGACACACTTCCTTAGGTGGGAGAGGCATGTGGGGAATGATTGTAGGTTATTTTCCATATTTAACACCTTATTCTGAATATTTTCATTGTTTGCATACCTTATATTGGCTTACGATTCCTTTGCCCTGGTGGAGTTTTAGCCCCATCTTGAGGGTGAACTACTGCTAAGAAATATGAGCAGTAGAGTCTATGGTTGGGAGGAAATTCTAAGCTTTGCACACATTTGGTGGCTTGTTTATACAAGATAAGTGTCCATTATGTGTTTTTTTAATTACTATGTGCATATTTATCTATTTTTTGTTATGGGTATTTGTTGTTTTAATTATACTTAAGTACATATGCTATTAGAATTGCATAGAACTACATAACTCTATGCATTCTATGCATATGCAAAGTTTTCTGTAAATTCAATGGTATTTGAGTTGGAAATTTCATGTGGCATAGCCCAACGGGGTGTTGGGGTTGCTACAATGTGGTACCAGAGCTCCGATTTCAACACTGAGCTTACATGGGCCAAGTTAGCAAAGTGTTGAAGACATAAATTGCAGAGAATTAATTTCTAGAGTATGTCTGCAACTTGTTTAATTAAATTACCTCAGTGAAATTGGGGAAATTTCACGGGTAATTTGCAAGAATCAAGCCCAGGAATTAACAATCTCTAATTTAAATCTTTAATTGGGTTAATTCAAGCCTGCAATTGGTCGAATTTTATATTTGCAGAGAACCATGGTGAAAATGGAAGGAATTGGGCAAAAGCCCCAATTTTTGATGTGGAATTCATGAGCAATTTGGCGTGCATGAGTCAGATTACAAGTTTTGGGGTCGAATTGATGGTTACAGGGCCCTAAATTAGCCATATAAAGATTAATTTCTAAGTTTCAATGGCGTCCCAACAAAATAATTATGAATTTTGGCATATTTGGAAAATTGGGAAAATTGAGAAATTTGGAAAAAACTAGAAAAAATTGACTATTTTTTCGTACGTTGATGTCAGCATGACATGGGGGACATGTGTCAGTTGATGTGCCAGAGTGGTGATATGTACTTCCATAGTGGTAGAGCCACGGGCAGGTATATTCTAGAAATAGGAGGCATATTTGGAAAGTGATCTGGTGCCACGGTGGTGGGCGCCTTCCTACTAGGTGAAACCATGAGCCCGAACCATGGAACCCAATTGCAGGGGGGTACGATAGTGGTTTTGGAAACCACTAGGGGGGAAATAATGAACTTGGGGCCATGTTATAGCAAGATTTTCCTCACCCTATGAAAACTTGCACAGAAGTCCTTTTTCTATTTCCCTATGCAGACTTGAAGTCCCTTTTTGCAAATCCCAGAGCTAAAAAACATTTTTTTCCACATATACGGGCCCTGCCTATAGTACATCATGCGTATATGCAGGTTGCACCACTACATCCCATGTACATCGGTATTTGTGCCCAAATTTAAAAAATGGTGTCGGGTTTCCATGTCACAACACAAGATTCATGATCCTTGACCTTCCATATACTGGAAACATTCTAAATCGACCCTTCAGTTCCACTTGAAGGATACAAATGGGCCAAATCCGAGCTATGGAAAAGAGGAGAAGAATTCAACTTTGAGAG
Organism: Picea mariana; assembly: GCA_032191745.1. NCBI lineage: Eukaryota > Viridiplantae > Streptophyta > Pinopsida > Pinales > Pinaceae > Picea > Picea mariana. The sequence goes on along the minus strand of JASDQU010960045.1, from coordinate 9,054 downwards.
AAAAGTTACTCTAGAGAAATTATTCACTTCATATTGAGTCTACATCCCTTTGTCCTTTTGAGTCTGAACACATTGTTCATCCCCCAAGATCTTCCCTACTTGATTGAGAATCTTCTTGTCTCTCTTATATGAGCTTGCCTTTGGTGGAGGATTGAAGTGGTGGAGGCTCAGTTGGAAGGTGTCAGCGTTTCATGGAAACCTGCACAAGAGATCTGGATAAAGCAAGTACAAACAAAGATTATCAAGAAAGGAAGAGAGATTCCATATGGAAGAATGAGAAAATGTATTTACACTACTCCAATGAGTTGATGATTGATACATATACCATGATCAATATGATACAATGAATGAGTGGAATACACTCATATATAGGGCAAAACATTCCATAATTAAGAAAAACAATCAAGTAGTTAGCTTTCCTTAGGAATGCATGGATGCATAATAGTGATGATAAAAATAGAAAGTGTAGAGACCGGGATTTCATTAAACTACCAGAAAAATAAAATAGGACATTAAATTTGAAATTTACTAAATTTTTATTTAATCTAGCATATTCGCTCCCATTTTTCCATAAATAAATTAACAATTTACATAACCATTTGCATAACAAGCTAAATTTACATAACAAATTGCATAACAGGTGGAATACCTCGTTCTGATGTTGTCTCCCTTCGCTTGAACCAATCCGCAACAGCTTGCTCCTTAAGACACCCTGTAACCAGCCACCCTACCGACCAGTACGCCTGGCCCTAGGACATCTACGAACGTCCTAGCCCTCCGAGCCCAAAACCCCTCAGCCCCGGTGTGCACTGTAAATCCCACTGTCACCACTGTTAACTCACTATGTCCCAATGCTCCCAAAATCTCCTCCCGTAGACTCATGAATGAATAATCCCCCAAAATGAATCCTCCTCCTTCCCTTATGCCTCCTTCACCGCCCTCGCACCTTTACTCCTTACCAAACCCCTTATCCATACATTTATTTCTCTTTAATGGTCTTATCCGTTACTTAATGTTCATTTTACGTATGGGTTACGTTATCCCTTATGGGATACGTAACCCAGTTAAACTTATATTTTATTTTCCCCCATTTTAATACATAATTAATCAATTACTTTAATTAATAATCAATTAATCACTAACCATTAATTTAATAATTAATCATTTAATGTCTCATTTAATAATTACTCATTCATTAACCCCTAATCAAGGAGTTAATCATACTTCAGCTAA